>JANUFT010000010.1:950000-957500 GCA_037127435.1 Epinephelus malabaricus
TGTATGAAGTGTTGTCGTGTGTCCTGAGACTTTGAGTGGACGACCTGTGACGTCATGTAACATAAAGACAAATGTGTTTGCAAATTTGAGCAGGTCCGTTTAGTTTTTATTTTACCAGAGTTTTAAAGACAAAGATGAGCCAGTATGTGTAGCCTCAGGCAGGGTGAACACAAAACAAACAAACAAACAAACAAACAAAACAAACAGAACCCCCCTGCCCCCCTCCTCTGATGACATCATCAGTAAGGGACTGTTCTTTATTGTGAGGTGAAACAAACAGACACAAGCTGTGTTCAAAATCGCTCCCTATCACGGATATAGTGCACTACATAGTGTGTTCGCCATTTTGTAGTGTTGTTCGAATTCTCCGCGGTTAATTTCAGTCACTATATAGTGGACTATAAAATACCCACAATGCACAGCAAATGTGAGTGAACAAACGATGTACCCTACATTTTACTCCCGTATACCACAATGCAATGCAGTCGTCTTTTGCCAGAGGAGAAGAAGAAGAAAAAATTTCAGTTAGTGTTCGAAATCTCATTCAGTCGTTCCCCATGAAGTGCACTGTACAGTAAACAGGAAATAGGGAATAGTGAGTGAGTGAGTGGACGGTTTCGAACACAGCTACAGTTGGTGCGTTTACACGGACAGTTCCACTTTCATCCAGATTGAAAATTCAATCTGATGTAAGGGGCTGGAATATTCTGTTTCTAATTCCCAATGTATGAATTTCTCACACTTGTATACACTCATTCCTCTTTAAGTTCATTCCGGTCTTTCTGCACATGCTCGTTTCCTTGCCCTTCTGGCGCCATGACGTATATAGCGCGCATAGCAACGGGCTGAGATAGAGCAGTCGGACTCGTTGCACTCACCGGTTTCCATTCTCCACAGCACGGTCTTCTACCTCCCTTCTTGGACCTTCTACCTCCCTTCTCCTCCTCAACAGACGAAGCATTAGCAGAACAAGGTTGTTGTCGTACTGCTGCTTCAAGAATATCAGCAAAACAAGCCCGAAAAAGGCACTAAGAACGGCGTCGTCAAGCATCTTGTTATCCAGAGGGAGGACTACGTAAACACGTAACATCCTCCCCGCCCCCTATCCAATCAGAAACCTTCCCTGCCCCAAACCTTGTGCAGACCCGATTAAAGGTGATTAACTGATCTCTGTGTAAACCCTCATTCAGAATGAATATTTCTCATGTAAACTACCTGGAAAGACTTTAATTCACAATGATTTCATTCTGAATGAGGATCCATCATGTAACCACACCCAGTGAAGGAGTCGATCAGTGGAGAGAATGATCATCAGATTGATCCATAACAGAAATGATCATTAGTCACTTTTTAGAAACAGATTTTTCTTCATCTGTTTATGAAATATAATAAGTTCACCTTCAGCCTGAACATTAAATCACACACAAGTATTAAAATCAAAAGTAACTGGTTCCAGAAACAAGCGTACAGTTTACTGAAGGAACGAGTTCTCTCATCGCTGACACTCTGCTGACAGTACTTGAGTACTTTTACTCGAGTAAAGTTTTGATTGCAGGACTTTTTCCACACTTTGCTAATATTTCTTCTCTCCAGAGGTTCAACTAATAATTCTGCTCGTTATCGAAGAATCTGACTATTTATTATTTTCTCCTTTAACTGTTTGGTCCATAAAATATTAAACATATAAATAACTTTAAGATGCTCCGAGCTGAAGCTGACATGTTGACATGTTGACATGTTGACATGTCTGATCAGCAGCTGATTTAATTCACAGAGTTGCGGTGTGAACAGGAGCTGCTGACAGACGATTCGGCGTCCTTCTAATTTCACTGTGCCAAAGTGTAAACAAACACAGGCTCAAAATAAACAAGGCAAATAAAGAGCGTGATTTAACTTCAGATAAACTCAAAGACGTCCTGAGGTTTAAAGGAAATGACGTCGTGATTTATTTGATCATTTCCTGGACAGTGTGATTTAATTTGGTGCTGTTTATATGAGGAAGACAGAAATGTTTTAAACTCAATTTAAACCCAAATGAATATTCATGTATTATTAATTTAATTTTGGAAACTTTATTTTTTGTGTTTGTGACATTGAATTCAGACAAATGTCACATTTTTCTGTTTTCAGCCGACCTGCTGACGGTCACACATCACACAGATCAATAGTTTCATTTATCTCGAGGGAAACTTCTGTTCAGTTTGTGTTTTTTTTTCTTGCGACTAAGCAACAAATGAATTCTTACCGACTAACGACCTTTGTGGTCGAGTAACGGTTGACGGCTGGTCGAGTGTTCAGGCGGTGGCCAAAGAAATAACGAGGAGATCTGTCGCACATTAAACCTGTAAAACAAATAAATCATGGCTGAAATGACGCCGAGGAGTTTCTGCAGTCAGGTTTAAATAGTTCGTTATTAAGTAGAGACGCAGTGATTGGTCTATTAATCGATTAGCTGATCAAAGCAAATTTGTTTGGCAACTTATTTTTAATCAAATGATCTTTTTTGGAACATTTTCTGGTTTGATGTTTGTTAAATGTGAGAATTTGATGCTTTTCTTTGTCAAACATGAAAATAAAGTGAACAGATTTGGATCTCTGGACCGCTGGTCGGATTAAACAAACCATTACAAGACGTCACAGAACGTGTTTTTGTTATTTTCTGACGTTTTATTGACAAACAGTTCATCAAAAAAAAAATAACAGACAGTTTATGAACTCGTGACGAGACACAACTGTTCTTTGTTTTTGTTGTTAACTAAACTGATGTGAGTCAGATTTGGTTCGGTCGGAGCTGTGGACGACTGATCAGCTGTCTCTGCTCCCTCCATTTAACCCTTTACCCTCAGGGTGTTCTCTCCTGTTAAAATGAGAGATTATCAGTTATTGTATCAGCTGAAAAAAATCCACATCTCTGATTAATTAAGAACACAGTTGGTGTCAGATCTACATGTGTATCTGTTAATGACCGGACATCAGCTGCAGGTGAACGAAAGAATTCATTGAACCGTTTGTTGATGTGACGTCTCGTGTTTTTGTCTCAGAGAAATTTCCACAGTTAAATTAAAGCGTTTGTTCGACCTGAAATATAAACATTGATTTTTGTGTGTGTAGTGAAGAGTAACAGACTGCAGAGTGTGTGTGTGCTGACAGTGTGTGTGTGTGTGTGTGTGTGTGCGCTGAGGCCTCGGTGTTGACAGTGTAAATATTGGCCCTTGTGCTGGTGCCAGCTCTCCTCCTCATGTTTCTATTAGCACACCGGTCAAACCAGTATGACACAGTCCTGCACCAGTTCCACCACAGCAGGGCTCACAGAGGAGAGACGCAGTCAGCAAACACTCGGAGGAAACTCTGGGAACGTTTCAAAATCCTGCTGAAACCTAACGTGGCGTGTTTGTGTGGATCAAACGACTCCGCAGTGTTCAACATGATTATTGATCTGTCGTTGAGTTTCTTCGTCAGTTTATATAAAATCTGTTCACCTTTATTGATCATTAAATTCTGCATCAGTTCAATAAAAGATAAAACAGAGCTGCTCAACACAAGATGTATTCTGATATGTGACGCTGAAAGTAGAAGGAACTTGTTACTGCTGATACTCACAGTGTGTTTGGTCGACACGTCAGAGCTGACACAGTGTTTCTGCTGGTTTCATTAATATTATTTTAACTATCGTCAAAATGGCTGACAGTTAATTTCCTGATGACTGATGGTTTCAGCTCTGTTAATGCTGTTATTCATTTATTTATCTCTTTATATTTATTTATTATGTGTTTATTTATATACCTGTGTGTGTGTTTGTTTATACATTCATTTATTTATGAATTCATCTTTTTTATTGGGTTTTTTTTTCTCTGAATTTATTTATTCCTGTTTTTATTTATTTATTGATAAATTCATACATTTATTTTTTCCAGTATTTATTTTAACATTTATTTGTTTATCCCTGTTTGTATTTATTGATCAGTACATCATCTTTTTTTCCTCAGCAGGTTTTGACTTGATAAAGTTTTTAAGTGTGAACAGGAAACAAAGGTAGAAACAGTCTGAGAGGTCGACTGATGGTCTGTGTGTGTGTGTGTGTGTGTGTGTGTCTCTGCAGGGTCGGTGGTCCGGGTGTGGTGCGGCTCTCAGTCTGTGGTGTGTTCACTCAGCGGAGATCAAACGCTGTTCTACACAACGGACAACAACAGCACACACACCACAGGTAACAGAAACACACACACACACACACACACACACACACACACACACGCCCCTCTCATGTGTGTGTGTGTGTCTTCAGCTTAAAGCTCTGCAGTGTGTAAACATCCTGTTTAAATCAGTGTTTATTAAAGAGGCTGGACTCAAACTGCTGTTTAATCATCACTGACACTCAGCTGTGCAGCAACATTCAGCTTCATCAGATTGTTTTGATTCAGTTTTATAAGTTTCGTGACGTCAAACAGTTTCCAGACGTGTTGAGCTCTGTGACTGACCCACACTGACCCAGCTGCACATTAACACAACTTTTTTTTTTTTGGACCCACTCTCTGAATAATGATTTCACCAAACAGGACGAAATGTTAATAAGAGAGAGACAAACAGATTAACGTCATGAAACATGGAGGAAAAAAAGACGAGTCTCACTCATGTTCTCAGTGACTCTGCACCAAACACACGTCTACAAACAGTCATTAAAAAAGACGAGTAGAAATGTGTGAAAAGAGAAAAACCTTCATGATGCTCTTTTGTTTTTATCATATTATCTCTAACTCCGCCAGGATGCCGACGTTTTCTTTCTGGCAAGACCTCATGCATGCATGTAGTCAGAGCGGTTCAGAAGCTACAGTCATTTTAATTTGGGTGTCATTTTAGGCGTTTTCGCTACAATATAGGGGTGGAGAACAAGAGGTTAAATATTGTTGTGAACAAGAGGGAAGTGTTTCCAAACTTCCTCATCACCCGACACCGTCAGAAGAAGAAGAAGAAGAAGAGCAGTAACGTGTCGTTCAGCAGTCGACCGAAGTTTAAATCTAACAATGAGAAACGGTTCCTTGTTTTCAGAGGGTTTTTTTTCCACTGAATCCATGGCAACACGATACTTCCTGTTTCCCTGAAGCATTGTGGGAACTGTAGTTTCAGAACTAGTTTGAGAGGAAGATGATCCCCAAACAAAACAAGACAGAGGAAATTAATGAATATATATCATTTTTGAAAACCTGCCCATAAGGATAAAGCTCGGCACCAGAACCGACCCGTTGCTCGTCATTACGTCTGAGTCAAAGCTGCCCCTCATGCTCCTTCCACCACCATTTAATGACATTTTTATCAGATTTTTTTTCTGACATCTTATCACCATTTCTTTGAAGAGGTTATTAATCTTTTTCAGACATTCAGTTAAATTTTTTTAAATATATATTTTCATAATATTTTTTGGGCATATAATGACTATTTTTTTCAGATATTCTTATAATATTTTTCAGACATTTTTTTTGACGGATATTTTGTTAATATTTTTAGAACCTTTTCAGACATTTTTTAAAAATATATTTCAGACATTTAAATACCATTTTTCTTGACATTTTTATTATATTTTTCTGACGTTGTATTAACATTTATTTGAACATTTTAATAATGTATTTCAGAGATTAAATGAAGATTTTCATAATATATCTTTTTCACAATAAAATAATATTTTTATTATAATTTCATTTATTTTTAATTATTATCAACATTTTTTGGACATTTTATCACCAGTTTTATGTGGTTTGCACAACTTTATTTTTTGCACTCCGCTCTCTGTAGCACCAGTGAAAACAACCTATTCCTGGGACCACAGCGAGTCCTGGGCAGTGATCACTACATTCCATTCATATCATTATTGGGTGAACTGCTCCTTTAACACAGTCTGATTGGTCTCGTTATCATGAAGGAACTGGTTCAGTAAATTCTTCAGGGTTTGATAAAGTCGTTAAACACACAGACGGCAGGTACACACCCTCATGAACACACTCTCTTTGTGTCCAGATGTGCAGTCAGACGTTACCTACAACCCGTGGCTTGGCCTGACGCTGGCCCTGCTGTCGGCCTTCCTGATTGGTGGGAGCGTCATTCTGAAGAAGAAAGCTCTCCTCCGATTGGCCAGCAACGGACACACCAGAGCAGGTGAGCAGAGTCGCGGCCTCGCCGTCAGACAGACGACCAAATTTAGGTCCATGAAATGTGACGAGTTAAAAGTGCCCAGTTATTGATGTGTTTACAGACACGTCTTTGCTGTCAGTAAAAAATCAAACTCAAGAGACAAAAATGTAAATCAGGAATAATAATGTGAAAATAGTTGTTTTTGTTTGTCAGTGCGTCATTAACTGATCAGACAGACATTTAACTGCTGTGATGTGATTGTAAGAAGGGCTGCCCCGCCAACACTCGACCAAACGTCATTGGTCACTTAGTTGCAGAGAAAACGTCACAACAACACAACAAATCTGACTCACATCAGTTTAGTTAACAACAAAAACAAAGAACAGTTGTGACTCGTCACGTGTTCATAATCTGTTATTTTTTGGATGAATTGTTTGTCAATAAAAAGTATTAATATTTTCCCCAGGATAGATTATTGATCTGCAGGTTGATTTTTTTTTTCAAAGAGTTCAATTAAAACAAGTGAAACGTACAAACAGTCAGCAGGAATGTGAAACTCAGATGATTCATGTCAGTAAAATGTGTTCAGCTTTGTTCTGTTGAGTTTCTACAGTTCCAGGATGTAAAGTCCGAGAGAGAGAAACATTCAGAGATAAAGAGTTTGGACTCTGTGTGAAACCAGCGACCAAACACAAAGTTGCTCAACTGGTTTTTAGACTTTGATTCTTTTCACTGAGAGTTCAGTCAGCAAACTGAGCACTGAAACAATTTTTTTTTTTTAGTATCTGAGACAAATGACGGATCGTTGATGAAAAAGCTTTTATGTGTAGAGACTTTGTGTTCTTATACTGCTGATGTTTATTAAAGAATGTGATCATTTAATTGTGTTGATGATCAGGACTTGATGATGTCATAACCTGATGATGAGTTTTGTGTTGCTGTGTTCAGGTGATGGAGGTCACGGCTACCTGAAGGACTGGCTGTGGTGGGGCGGCCTGTTGACCAGTAAGAGTTTGATGTATCACCTGTGTGACTGGAGCTCCATCACTTTCACTGATGTCTGTTGAGACATCAGTTTCATCTGTGTCCACTACACAAATGTCTTTGTCCTGTGATGGTGAAGGTCTGACCCGCCCTCCTCTCCCTCTGATTGGCCGATACTTGGTGCCTTTCTTGGTTGGATTGGTTATTTTTAGACACTAGTCCACAGCCATTGGTAGCTTTGTCACCTTCTACCTATGCCAGTCCTCAATGCCTATGTGCAGTTTCACATAGATTGACCACGTCAGTGAGTAGAAAAACGTGGGACAGACAGAATGACTGACTGACAGAATGACACACTGACAGTTTCTGTGATTATGTACAGCATACCATACCATG
>JANUFT010000010.1:962500-1185000 GCA_037127435.1 Epinephelus malabaricus
CTCGACACAAACGTCTAACAGGATAAAATAATGAAGTGATGACATTTTATATCTGAAAGGTCAAAAGGTTCATTTTTATTTTATTTTTTTAACCAGGTACTGTTCCAGTTGCAGTTCCAGTCCTGTTCAGCAATATCGTTTTGGTTTAGTTTCAGCTTGTGTCGATATTTTTCTTTGATTATATTCATTTTAATTTCAGTTTTTTAGTTCATGATAATCCTAAATTAGAGATCACAGACACAGACAGATGTTTGAGGATCATTAAAAAGGAGGAGCTTCTCTCACCTGTCTGTCCACCTGCAGGTGAACTACCTGAACAAGTCTCTGGACACCTTCAACACCCTGCTGGTCTACCCCATCTACTACGTCCTCTTCACCACTGTGGTTCTGTCCACCTCCATCATCCTCTTCCAGGAGTGGAGGAGCATGGCGGCCGTGGATGTGGTCACCACGCTGGGGGCGTTCCTGGTCATCGTGGTGGGCGTGTCCATGCTCCACCTGTTCAGAGAGCTGCAGGTTAGTGGTCCCTCCCCCCTCGTCCACGTGAATGTGTCTTTGTGGCTGAAATTCAGCGCAGTCTTCAGAGGAGGAAGCTTCATGACACTCTGACTTTTCACATAGTGTCAGAAAAAGGTTGAAACGTACGCTTCAGTTTCAGGACAAGATGCTTCTAAAATTAAAGCTGCACCGTGGAGTTTTCTAGTAAACAAACAAACAAACTGCTGACGTACCTCATGTTGATCCGTCTTGGGTTTCCGTCCTCATAAAGCATTTCTAAGCATCCGTGCCAGCGTCTAGTCACAGCCGGAGGCTTTATGTTTTCTGGTCTGTCCATACATCAATCCGTCCCCCTCGTGAATGCAATATCTCATTCTGTCAGGGAATTTCTTCAGATTTTGCACAAACGTCCACTTTAATTCAATGATGGATTGATTAGATTTTTGAGGCCAAAGGTCAAGGTCATTGTGACCTTATCCATCTCATTCTCATAAACATGATAGCCCAAGAATGTGTGAAGAATTTTTTTTTTTTTGGCGCAAACGTTGGACTCAAGAATGAAGTGATTAGATTTTGGTGGTCAAAGGTCAAAATTCAGGGCCCCCATGACCTTGCATCCATCTCACTCTTGTGAACGTGATGTCTCACAAACACCTTGAGAGAATTTCTTCAAATTTGGCACAAACATCCACTTTGAGTCAGGAAGGAACTGATTAGAATAAGGTGGTCGAAGGTAAAGGTCTGTGACCTCTTCTGTTGCATTCTTCTCAACATGATATCTCCTGAACACCTTCAGGGAATTTCTTCAGATTTGGTCTACTTGACGTGAAAACTGAACCCTTTACACTTTGGTGCTCAGATGTCAAAGGTCACTATGACCTTGTGACCGTCTCATTTAGCGGTCATGATATCTCAAGGTCTGTCAGGGAATCAACAACGAACTGATTATATTTTCAAGTTCAAAGGTCAAGGTCGTTGCATAGTTTACGCTCGTATTTACTCCCTGTAGCTGTCGTCCTCTAACCTACATGTGTTGGTGCATATTTTACGACATTATCAGCACCTGTGGAACAGTGTGAAACCACTGGATGAATTGTGTCCCTCAAGCAAAACAGGGACCCACCCATTTTAAAAAAAAATAAATAAATAAATAAAAAAATAAAAAAAAGCTGCTGTGAAATCAGGCGTTTTAGTCGCAACAACCCAAAACAAGCCGGTAAATTCACAGAGGGACTGAAACCTGGGTGGATCATTTGGTGTCCACATACTTTTGGCCATGTAGTGTTTTCTTTTTTGGTTATGGGGCTGTAATGAGCAACACATCAATTCAATCAATCAGTTTTATTTATGAAGCCCAGTATCTACATATATCTATAGCTGAAGGCTCTGGCTCCTGATCTGCTTTTGGAGACTTTAGGGACCACGAGTAACCCTGCGTTCTCAGAGCGCAGTGTTCTGGTGGGATAATATGGCACTATGAGCTCTCTAAGATATGACGGAGCTTGACCATTTAGAGCTTTATAAGTTAACAGTAGGATCTTAAATTCAATTCTGGATTTTACAGGGAGCCAGTGCAGAGAAGCTAAAACAGGAGAAATATGATCTTGTTTCTTAGTTCCTGTTAGTACACGTGCTGCTGCATTCTGAATTAGCTGGAGAGTTTTTAAGGACTTACTAGAGCTACCTGATAATAGAGAGTTACAGTAATCCAGCCTAGAGGTAACAAAAGCGTGGACCAATTTTTCTGCATCTTTTCGGGTCAGGATAGGCCTAATTTTTGCAATATTACGCAGATGAAAAAATGCAGTCCGTGAGGTTTGTTTTAAATGAGAATTAAAAGACAAATCTTGATCAAATATTACTCCGAGGTTTCTTACGGTAGTACTAGAGGCCAGAGCAATGCCATCTAGAGAAACTATGTCATCAGATAAAGAGTCTCTGAGTTGTTTGGGGCCAAGAACAATAACTCCAGTTTTGTCTGAATTTAACATCAGGAAATTGGTGCTCATCCAAGTTTTTATGTCTTTAAGGCAGTTATGGAGTTTAGTTAATTGATTACTTTCTCCTGGCTTCATCAATAAATACAACTGAGTATCATCCACGTAACAGTGGAAATTTACAGAGTGATTTCTAATGATGTTACCTAAAGGAAGCATATATAGAGTAAATAGGATTGGTCCGAGCACAGAACCTTGCGGAACTCCAAAACAAACTTTGGTACGTAGGGATGATTCATTACGAACGTCAACAAACTGAAAACGATCAGACAAATAAGATTTAAACCAGCTTAGTGCTGAACCTTTTAGGCCAATTAAGTGATCCAGTCTCTGCAGTAGAATTTGATGGTCAATTGTGTCAAACGCCGCACTAAGATCTAATAAAACAAGAACAGAGACGAGTCCTTTGTCTGAAGCAATCAGAAGGTCATTTGTAATTTTAACTAGAGCTGTCTCAGTGCTATGATGCACTCTAAATCCTGACTGAAATTCCTCAAATAAATTATTATCCTGGAGAAAATCACACAGCTGGTCTGCGACTACTTTCTCAAGGATCTTTGACATAAAGGGAAGATTAGATATTGGTCTATAGTTGGCTAACACCTCTGGATCCAGGGTGGGCTTTTTTAGTAGAGGTTTAATTACAGCTACCTTAAAAGACTGTGGTACATAGCCTGTTAATAAGGATATATTGATCATATCTAATATATGAGTGTTAACTACAGGAAAGACCTCCTTAAGTAGCCTAGTTGGGATGGGGTCTAAGAGACACGTTGATGATTTAGATGAAGAAATCACTGCGGTCAATTCTTGAAGAGAAATTGGGGAGAAGCAATCTAAATATATATTAGGTCTTACAGCTGTGTTTGAGGTTAGATAGGTACTATCTGAGGACAGGAGGTCATGCATATGATACAAGAATTTAATGTGCTGTGATGTTTTTCAGTTGACGATGAAGCAGCTGACCAGTCAGCTGTCTCAGCCGGTGGAGAGGGAGGGGCTTGCAGATGAGGTTTCAGCCAATGAACGACCAGCAGCAGCAGCAGGAGGAGGAGGAAGCAGGAGTAAAAAGGAGGATAAATATGGACTGATGGACAACATGGTGATAGAGAGTCTTCCTCCTATGAGAGAGGAAGGGCCGAGAGTCTTCATCATCAGCTGAGAGGGACAGAGGTTTGTGTTTCCTGTGTGGGCGGGGCTGTCGTCCTCGCGCTGATACTGTAAATCTGCGTGCACTTTATTTTAACGGCCTCTAGTCTGACGACGTTTCAGTTCACCACCGACGTCTGTCAGCGTTCAAAACAAAATTTACTGTAAAGGTTCTGAAACCAGAGAAACTGAGCCGCTCACACTGAGTCACTGCACACGTCCAAATACTGGATAGAAACTGTCCAAGAGTTATTTAAAACTGACTGAAATCAAGCTGTTTAAACCAACTGTGGAGGACATGTGAGACACTTTATTACGTCGATGCATCTCTGAAGAGGCTCATCGGGTTCAGGATTCAAAGAGACATCAAACAGCTACAGAGAGAATTAATGCGACCACAAATACACAGAAAAGGATCAAAAAGAGACACAAAGAGATGCAAAACAATAATCAACAGAATTAATACAACTTAAACAGAGACACAAAAAGAGACAACAGATGGCTACAAAGATGTATAGGACGACTACAAAGACACAGAACATCTGCAAAGAGACATAAAACGACTACAAAGATACATTAAATGATGTCAAAGACACAAAACAACTATAATGAGACACCAAGCAGCTACAAAGAGGCACAACCTCAAAGACACAAAACAACTGCAAAAATACAAAACGACTACAAAGATGCGTAAAACAACTTCAAAGAGACAATAAAGGACTACAGAGATGTATAGGATGACTACAAATACACAGATCAACTATAAAGAGAACTGAGACGATGACAGAGACACAAAACAACTTCAGAAAGATTCAACAATAGAAAATAAAGAGGTGAAATGTTCTGCGTAAATGAAAGTTTGAATGAATTGTTATGTTGCCATAGTAACGATAGACACTTGAAATGACCAGTGTAAACTGGACGTCTGTTGCTCCTGTTGAAGGAGGCGACAGGTGTGTTCAGTAACACCAGGAAACATATATGAAACCTTTAGTTTCCCTCAGTGATGTCATCAATCATCAGTCATCAATCATCAGTCATCAGCCAGCTGCTTTATTTAAGTCTCGTCTAAATGTCTGATTGAAATGAATCAGCTGTTCAGAGTTTCTTCCTGTCGACAAATCCCTCAGAAAAAATAAAAGTCTCTCAGTACTCTGAGTTTCCTCCTGTCTGTGGCGAATTTTATAAAACCCAACACTGCAGCTGATGATCACCTGATGATCACCTGACGATCACCTGACGATCACCTGACGATCACCTGATGATCACCTGACGATCACCTGATGATCACCTGATGATCACCTGACGATGTGAACAGTAGCTGCTGTGTGAGGACGCCACCTGACACCTGCTCTGACCTGAGATCAGTTTAAATAAATAACAAGCTGCAGTGTATTGAGGTCACACACACAGGTGTAACCAGAGAGCGCAGACCTCGGCTCTGTGTGTACGTTTCACTCTGCTGTACAGTAACTACACCTCAAATCAAACACAGGTGGTTTACCTCTGAAGCTCCAGAGCTGTGTGCAGAAACATTAACGTGCAGCACTGCTGTTTGTTTGACATCATTCTCACGTACATGTTGTGTTTATTTTCAAACAGGGACAAAAAAATCTGTCTTTGCATTTTATTTTGATCAGTCTGTTTTTACAAAAGTGCTCCTGACGTCTGTAATGAGGCTTTGACTCTGAGCCCTTCTGAGACACACACCCATCAGCCAGAGCATTCACACCACAGGTGAAGTGATGAACTGTGGTTATTCTGTTGCACCTTTGGTTCGTTCATGTGGATACCACCTGACATGTTCACCCACTCAAACCAGTGTGTATCGTGCATTACCAGCCAACCTGAAAATACAGAGATGTGAGCCCTGATTGTCAGAGTGAAGGCAGCCTGATGAAGGTGTCGGCTGATCACGATCAGTTTTAGTTCGTTTTGAGATTAACGTCTCGTCTATTTAAGTCGGGGGTTGTCAGCCTTCGCTATCCAAAGAGCCATTTTTGGCCAAAAAGGATTAAAAAAATCTGCCTGGAGCATCAAAACATATTTGATCATATCATAATAAAACTTACAGCCAGTTCATGAACATCGCCACCTGATCTGAACGAGCGTTCACCATCATGTTTCAGTGCGAGGCAACATTATTTGGTGCTTGAACTCTGCAGCGTTGCCGATGGAAGCAAACCAGTCTGTCGGTGCACCGTTAAAGTCTCTTTTTTCCTCTGAGACTTTTTCCCTTTTTGGATTTAGAGTCCACAGCGAGGAAGACTCAAGACGACTGTCGCCATCACCCATGCTGTTGTGGAGGAAGAGGCTCCAGGCCAGACATACGACACGTTTTAGTGGACGAAATGTTTTTTTAAATCGCTACACAGGCTGCACATTTATACAGCTGAAGAATGTGAGATTCACTTTAAGCCTACAGAATAAATGAAAATTGAAAATGTATTTATAATTTAATTTCCATGTAGGTTTCTGTTGAAGCCACAGGGAGCAGCTGGAGAGCAGCACGTGGCTCCGGAGCTGCAGGATGCCGACCCCTGATATGATGAACCCCTGGTTTAAGTCACCACAACACATAATGAAATATTAATAATCAGAAGAAAACACTGAACTTATTGTTGACTCTGATCTGTTCTGTGGATTTGTTGACAATTAGAAAAATACAGAATATCAGCAGATTTATTCTTTGTTCCTCCCATCGCACTTTATTCACTTTAACGATCATTTCAAAACCTTTATGGACCTAAAACACATTTCATGACTTTAAATGAATGATTATAAAGATACAATCTGATGTCAGACGTCACTGTAATAATGTGAAACATTTATCCAGTTTTGTTTTTGTTAGTTTGTATTTTGTGTTGAGCAGTGACTGAGGTCGTTTTCTCATCAGCACCACTAACGAAATATTTCAAATATTAGTCGTTAGTTTGTCGTCGTCAGACCAGAGGCCCCGAGGTCAAACAGATCAGGTTGTTTTAAATGAAGGAAAAAGAAAATCAAATCAGGGAATCGACCTGGTCTGTAGACGATGAGAGACTCTGTGGTTTCAGGAGACGACAGAGTTCAGAGAGAGACGTCTCTCTGCTTCTTCTTCGTCTTCTTCTTCTTCCTGTTACTGACTCGTCTTCTGGTGTTTCAGATTGTGTCTGAACGTCCTCTCTGCCGACAGCTGGAGTTTATGAAGCAGCCGACACACAGACTGAAATATTCTGACCATCGTTGAGTGTTTTTATAACCTCAGTCTGTCTCACAGCACAAACACAAAACACACACAGACGAGAAGAAAATAACAAATCAGAGATATTACAGAATATTAAAGATAAGATCTTCTGTATTGTCTCCAGAGGGAAGTTGTGCTCAGGCAGTGGAGCCACACTGAGCTGCAGAACAGTCCAGTCAGTATGAGAGTACAGTGGAACAACACAGGCATAATGAATACATACAGAGTGTATATGAACACACTCGATGATGGTCAGTGTATTGATGTGTAACGTGTGTGTGCGTGTGTGTGTGTGTGTGTGTGTGTGTGCGCAGCTGAAGACTCGTCTGCTGATGACGCTCAGAGGAACAAACCAATCAGACTCATTATTGACTCACAGAGTTTTGATGCTGCAAACTTAAAGGAACGTTGTGCTGCTCTGCTCTGTTCATGGCTGACACACAACACTTTGCGTTAATGCCGTCAGTTAGAGGTTGTGATGTCACAGCAGGTGAAACTTCACTCAGGTGAACACACTTCCTCTCTGAGCGTCAGGTGTTCAGATTGATTCTCTGTATGCTAAATATGTAGCCACAGCTGCTTAGCTTAGTTTAGCTTAGCTTAGCTTAGCATAAAGACTGGAAACAGGGGGAAACAGCTAGCCTGGCTCTGACTCACTGAGAAACGTGTTGATCCTGGTTTAATCTGAGTAAAACCTGCAGACTGCTGTTGGGTTCGAGCCAATACTGACTTAATTTGAATTTTGTTTTTTGCAGGATGTAGAAAATCTCAACATCGAGACACTCGAATCATTACGATGCCACAAAATGGAGCAGATGCGTTAACCGTCTTCTGTCGGGTTCAGACCACATGATATCAGCCTGGTTACAGCCCAACGCGGCGTCGTGCCGGCTCAGATCGTGAACGAGTGTTGTACTGATAATCCGTGGTTTCATCTGGTGTAGTGTGTCATAGCAGACAACAACTGACGCCACGTCTGGGACGCCTCACGACGTCCCGCAGAAAGTCTAGCATGTTTGATTTTCTTCTGCCGTCACAGCCGTCACTTTGACCAATAGGAACACAGAACGATCTGTTGCCATGGAAACTGTAGGACAACAACAGCCCAGCCTTGTAGATATTTCCTGTAGGGACGTTAGCACACAGAGTGAAAAGGAAACGGCAGAAACGACATTAAAGAGGACTGTGTGAGCAGGCCGAGGGTCCAGGTGCCACGTCTGAAGGGTTGGTCAGAGGTGCTGGACTCAAAGGCTTTAACTGTTCTGTCATGTAGCGGAGTTGCTAACGTTAGCTCGCAGCCAGCCTGCTGATGTCCCGCTGATGGCCTGAAACAGATTAAACTGTTTAGTTGGAGCCGTCTGTTTGAATAATTCGTATGAAGAAGAATTAAAAAACAAATATGATGCTCAATCACGTTTTAATCTTCGTACATCTTGTAGCAAAACAAGCTTGAAAAAAGTTGATGTAATATTTTAACTATTCAGAAAAAAAGCTGTTTCCAGTCTTTATGCTAAGCTAAGCTAAGCTAAGCTAAGCTAACTGACTGTAGCTTCATATTTACTGTACAGACATGAGCGTCGAACTCTCTGAACTGTTCCTTTAACTTCACATCATCAGAACAAACTTTGACAACAGAAAACAGACGTATTTTTATTTTTCATCTGCAGCAGATTTTTAGTTTCTGCAAGTTTGTATTTTAAAATTATTTTTAACCAAATTTGGCTTTTGAGGAAGCAAAAAACAGGTTTATGTTTTAGAAACTGAGCGTTTATACAAAGCTGTGTGATTTAAAGTTCAACTGCTGGAACAAAAACAAAAACTCTGGTTTAGTTTTATTTCTTTTTTCTGAAGTCTGAAACTCAAACGTTGTATTTCCTGTTCCTGTTTTTATATTTTTAATGCACACAGATCGTTTCAATAAAGAACAACATGATGAATTTTGTCATTTCCTGTTTATTCCTTTGTTTTGGTCTTTTTTTTTTTGCCTTCGTGCCGGCAGTAGCTGTGGCCGGAGGGAATTATGTTTTCGGGTTGTCCATTCGTACATGTGTCCGTCTGTACGTACGTCTGTCCAGTGTATGTACTTCCTTACTTCTTATGAACACAATATCTCAGGAAGGCCTCCAGGCATTTTTTGTTTCTTCAAATTTAGCACAAACGTCCACTTGGACTGAAGAATGAACTGGTTACAATTTTGTGGTTGAAGGTCAAAGGTCACTGTGACCTCACAAATATGTTTTTGGCCATAACTCAAGAATTCACACACTAATTATGACAAAACTCAAACAATGAACTGATTAGACTTTGGTGCTCAGAGGTCAAAGGTCACTGTGACCTTGTGACCATCTTATTTTGTAAATGTGATATCTCAAGAAGGTCTCAAGGGAATTTCTTCAAATTTAGCACAGACGTCCACTTGGACTCAACAATGAACTGATTGGATTTCGTGGTCAAGGGTCAAAGGTCAGTATGACCTTGTATCTGTCTCATTCTTGTGAACACAATATCTTAAGAACACTGAAAGGGAACTTTTTGTGGGCAGAGGGCGGAGTCATACACCCACGGGGTGGTGATTCTAGTTGATAATAAGTTTGCTGTTAGTATCGACTTTTTTTTATAAATAACAATAAGAGGACATTGAATCTGCAGAGCTCAGAGTGATTCTCCAAAGTGTTCATTCAGCCCTAGAAGGTAAAGAATTTAATAACTTAATTTGAGCCATTAAAACAAATACAGAAGATGAAGCTAACAAACTTTAAACAGCCTTTAAAAACAAATGTCACAGTGATTAACATGAAGAAGAAACGACAGGAGAAGAGGAGCTGGGAACAGATGAATAATTTCACATTATTTATTCTTCATCTTCGTCTTCTCTGTTCATCGTCACACAGTGTTCAGTGTTCTGCTGCTCCTGTGGGGAAACTGTCTCACTGTTGTCAGGGAAGTGTTTCGTCTGTAACCTCCGAGGACTAATTATCCAGCAGCCCGACAGACAGAGTGTCAGACAGACGGACACACAGGGCTCCTCTTATTTCTCTGTTTTAATAATAATAATAATAATAACATATTTTATTTGTAATGCACTTTTCATCCTTGGATCTCAAAGTGCTACAGGTTACAAGCATAATATAAAAACATGAAAAAACACTATAATTAGCTCAAATCAACAGTCAAAGGCTTTTTTGAATCAAAGGTTTTCAGGCCTTCTTTAAAAGAGTCCAGGCTCTGTGCAGCCCTCGGCTGGAGAGGGAGGTTGTTCCACAAACGTGGTGCGGCCGAGCAAAAGGCTCGGTGTCCCATGGTGCAGAGCTTGGTGCTGGGGACACGGAGGAGTAGGCTGCCTGCAGATCTGAGGGTGCAGGTGGAGGATGTGGAGGGATTAGTTCTTGTAGGTGTGCGTCCATTGATGCATTGTGGGTGAGCAGCAGGATTTTGTAATTGATCTGGGACGAGACAGGGAGCCAGTGCTCATGTTTACAGACTCTCATCAGTTTTGTGCCTCCTCTGTCCTCGATCTCAGCGCTCCATCTCGAAGGATGTGTCATCTCCTAAAATCCATCTGGAGGAGTGGTGAGCGAGGATGTCCAGGTCTTTCCAGCCCGTTACATAAAAAGAGGCGCGGCACACAACTGAGAGTCGATCTCACCCCCAGGGCATCAAACTACGCTGCACTGGCAGTGTCACTGTCAATGTAAACACGCACTTGGACGTGAATTCCCAACAGGTGGTGCGCTGGACATGATACACATTGCGAAATATGCAAATTAAGCACCACGACTGAAGCGAGTGGCGCAATCTCACTTCATTCATGAACTTCAGCGACCAATTTGCGCCATGATAGCCAATCAGCACTGAGATTCTGAAGACAGTTTATTCATCGATTCAGTGAATTATTTGCACGTGTTATGTAAGTCAGCACAAAATATTTGATTGAAAATTTGCATCACCTTTGGTGTGAACACGACATAATGACGCTGGGGCGCCGCTTTGCGTCTGTGTGAGATGCACCAGAGTTTCCAGCAACTCCAAAGTGAACCCAACTGTGTCATAGACTGAACTTAGACAGTGTGAAAGTCTTTGACCGGTACTTTGAGGAGAGTGGAGCTCGAGACCAGCAACAGCGGCAACGTTTGTGCCGCTCAAAGCCGACATCTGTGATCCTCTCCTAACCACAGCCAAGTTGCCTCAACCTAACCGCCAACCCATTCTCATTCTGAACCTGTCGAATACTGCGGCTTTGTCACTGACGTCAGCGCCAGACACCACACCAAAAGCCACCTGTCACAGCGATGTGATTTGCCGCTGGATGGCGTCAGTTTGAAACACTGCTCATAACGACGTCACAGAAGGAGCTGCAAAGTCCCCGCTGGACGGTTGATCCAGCAAACCCTGAACTTTTGAGCCTGCTGCTCACTTCCTGTGTGAATGTCATGATGTTTTTTTTCTAAACCTACTGTGTTGTACCACATACTGTACTGAGAGGACACACTGCATGCAACAGGCATAAATTGGCGGGATAAGAATAAAGGTGGTGGCGAAAGTCCAAGTAGGGCAGGTGGGTGGGTCCAACTAACACTGACTTCCACCCAGGAGGCCGCTGTTCACTTCCTGTAAGATTGTAAAGCCAAACCCTGTTCTTCTTTCCAAAACTCAACCACGTGTGTGTTGTTGAAAACGTGACTTGTAGGGATGAGACGATACAGCTTTTTACCAAACGTCACTTTATGACGCTCTGAGGCACAGGTGTCTCTTTGTTACACCTCTCTCTTCCTCCTCTTCCTCAGAGACATTTGAATTGCAAACTCGACAGACACTCAGCAGGCTGAGCTGAGTCATTAAACGCCTCGTCCAGAGATCATTTAAAGTGCTCAGCGGCTGCAAAACAAATCTGAGGTGTCATAAGGATAAATGTATTGATCGTCAGAGGGGACGATCAGCTGCTGCACACACAGATTAAGATACATAATAACAGATAAATAAAACTAAAACAGAAACTGTTTGTTTTACGCAGCGTCTCAACATCGATGTTTTATTTACAGCTAAATTATTAATAACTGTTAAATGTTCTTCTTGATAAGGGCACAGCAGCTGTCACATGAACACACAGATGAATAAAATTACACCGTGGACAAAAGGGTGCGTTGGACACTGTGGACAAAGGTGCAGTTGCTTGAGCACCCTGAGCTGCCGCCTCCACACACACCTGCCATGAAGTCATGCCAGCGAGCCAGTGAACACGACATCCTTCAGTTACATCACTACAGGACGGAGGGACAGTCTCATGTTTCCACTGAGCTGTGTTAAGTGAAGTGAGACGTCCTCCGTGACAGTGGACCGGATCAATTTCCAGGTCAGTTAAAGAGCGATCAGTGAAGGCGACTGGGACGCTCCCCAGGACCCAGAAACTGAAGCAGCTCCACACGTTATTCATTGTAGTTTAAACGTGATTTTGCTCCTCCTGCTACATGTCCACATGTCCTGTGTTCAAAGAGACATACTGAGGGTCAGGTCTGCTTCTGTTTTCCAGCTCTTCAGTAGTTCCCCAGACGTCCACTTGGTGTCGCTGTGACACAAGCCGTCAGCTGACAGCACTCAGCAGAGTGTGTGTGAGGAGGTACCATTAATCACACTGCATGTATAAAACATGAGACACCCACAGACGTCTGAGCTGCAGCTCCTTAACAACACATTTCAGATACCTGAAAGCTTTGAAACGCTCCTCTGGTCTCGACATGTCTTTATCGCCCGTGGGTGCTAATTGCTATTCAGAAATTCAATAAAGGCAGAATGTCTCTACCTGGTTTCACCTCATCAGCCAACAGTGACCTGAACATTCAGCAGGCTGTTCACCAGGACTCCCCAGAACGGCAGCGCTGGTTATCCGCTGCGTGCTCCGCCAGCTCCCGCTCCACGCCAGGTGTTGGAAATGTTTCCAGGGCTGCTGAGTCGCTGTCTTGGCTCCGAGCTGCAGCCTCATGGACTCTGCATGATGTCAGGGTCGTCTTCCTCGCTCACTCAGAGCTCCTGAAAATATTTAAAGTACATTAATGTGCACCAGGTCACATGATCTGTTCTGTACTTAAATACAACTATAAAGTACTGGAGTATTTCCATTTTATGCTACTTTATAGTTTTACTCCACTACATCCCCCCCCCCCCCCCCCCCCCCCCACACACACACACACACACTATGAGGGGTCAAACGTATCAGCGAACACACACACACACACTGCATTCACTGCATACTTGATACGTGTAAATTGTGTGTGCAACCATCACCGTGTACTTGTTACACATGCACTGCACGTGCAATGCCTGCACACGCCTAGACACGTCATGTAATCACAGGCGTCAAAAGTGTCAGCTGTTGAACCAACAACGCGTCGTGTTACGGACATGTGACACGTAGCATCGCTATGCTAACTCTGCTAATCGGACGTGCGTGCGTACACACGCAGGTGTAGTGTATGTGTAGCGTTGGCAACGCACTGTGCACGCGTACTGATAAGACGTGTGAGCGCGTTGTGTGAGTGGAGCGCACAACGCCTGTGTCTCATGTAGCGGGTGTGTGTAACACTCGTGTCTCCATAGTAACCCTATGTAAATGTAGGCGTGCGCTCACGCAGTTTGATTAGATCTGATGTGTCCTAAGTAGGCGCAAGTGACACGTTGTAGTGTGGTTGGGTGAAACGTTTGACCCCTCATACACACACTACATCTGCACACACACACTACATCTGCACACACACACTACATCTGCACACACACACACTACATCTGCACACACACACACACACACACACACACACACACACTACATCTGCACACACACACACACACACACACTACATCTGCACACACACACATCTGCGCACACACACACATCTGCACACACACACACACACACACACACACATCTGCACACACACACTACATCTGCACACACACACACACACTACATCTGCACACACACACATCTGCGCACACACACACATCTGCACACACACACACATCTGCACACACACACACACACACACACACACACACTACATCTGCACACACACACATCTGCGCACACACACACATCTGCACACACACACACACACTACATCTGCACACACACACACTACATCTGCACACACACACACACACACTACATCTGCACACACACACATCTGCGCACACACACACATCTGCACACACACACTACATCTGCACACACACACACACACACACACACTACATCTGCACACACACACTACATCTGCACACACACACACACACACTACATCTGCACACACACACATCTGCGCACACACACACATCTGCACACACACACACATCTGCACACACACACTACATCTGCACACACACACACACACACACACACACTACATCTGCACACACACACATCTGCGCACACACACACATCTGCACACACACACACACATCTGCACACACACACACACATCTGCACACACACACACACACTACATCTGCACACACACACACACACACTACATCTGCACACACACACACACACACTACATCTGCACACACACACATCTGCGCACACACACACATCTGCACACACACACACACACACACACATCTGCACACACACACTACATCTGCACACACACACATCTGCACACACACACTACATCTGCACACACACACACACATCTGCACACACACACGTCACAGACACATGTCAAATGTCACAGTTAGTCTTCAGTTTGGTGTAAAGTGTCACAAACTCCGTCTGAGCTGTATTAAAGGTCCTGCATGTTATTTTACACATGTATTAATCATTTTACTGCTAACAGGTCAACAGGCTGTAACTTCAAAACTCGTCCGTCCTCTGACAGCCCTCGAACTGACTCCTGTGGAAAGAACTCAAGTTGAATTGTGGGTATTTCTCTCCAACAAAATCAATGTTATAATATAATGCAATATAATCAGGAGTTTTTAGTCGTGGCCCGTTCGAATACTGAAGTTAAATGACATGAACACTGACAACAGCCAATAGCTGCACTCTCCCAGGCACCAAACAGGAAACGCAGAGGAGTCTCGGATCTCTTGTTCTGTGAAGGACGAGGAGTGACCACGAGTCGGTGTTTAATCCAGTGATTCATCAACCAGCACTTATTTAAGTGAGAAATCTAAATGTTTGAAACAGTCCTCCTCCCGTTCACGCCGTCTCACACTGAAACACCACAGCTGACCCAACGTGTTGCTTTGTCAGTGGACTCTACCTACACGTCTACCTGTGACGCACTAGGTGTCCTCCTGCGTCTGGCGTTGGTGTTCCAGGATGTCGTGTCACCTGTAACTTGCATACAGTCTTTTCAAAATTAACTTCTGTTTCCTCAGGAAATGTCCAGTGTGTGTTTGCACACTTCGTACAGTCTTTACAGTGTCAGTAAAACACGTTGTATTTACGTTCATTTCCTTTTGCATCAAAAGTGCATGGTTAGCTTTAGAACAAAGACGTCACGGTTTGGTTCAACATTCATACTTGGAGCAAACAGGTAAGAGTTCAGGGGTCGTTGGACTCATCCACCCTGTAGAGACGTTCCAGCTCCTTATTAGTTTAGTTTAGTTTAGTTTAGTTTAGTTTACTTCCCTATACTATCAGTTTTACTGCACAGTCCCTTTACAATCTCTTTGTTAGCGGCGGTGTTACAAACTGAGGCCGCCCAGTGGCGTGAAAAGTGCCTTTTTGTGTCAGTGTATCACGCCAACATCACAGACAACACGGTGGTATTTGACAAACTCAGAATGAGAATGGGGACCTGACCTAACGGCTAACCAAAGGAGGCTGGGAGCGAGTCGAGGCGACAGAATCCAAAATGTAAAGTTTGTACTCAAACAGTTTATCTTCATGGATCCTATTGATGCTGAATTGACAAGAACACTGTCGACATACGACGCCTTTTATCTTGTGTTTCTAGAGTGATGTGTTTTTGCGGACATGTAAGGAATTGTTCATATGTCATGTTTTTTTAAAGGGTGTTTGGTGTGATATTTCAGGGTTCACTTTATTTGTCATTCTTATGCAGGTACATAAAAACAAAATACTGTTTCGCAAGTTAAAAACACTTTAAAAGAGAAGAAAGGAAATAATCTCAGAAGGAATCTAGTTTAGTCTGTAAATACTGAATCTGCAAGTATCTTCTGTTTGAACGGCGAGACTGTGAGTCAGTGATGATGTCAGAACGTACAGAGATTCAACTCTTAGTACATCACGAACCTTCTGAGTTTGACTGACTGCTGCAGCGGAGGCGTGTCTCCGTCTCCGTCAGATATAATTCCTGAAGTTTCATATCGAACCATTTTCGCTGAACTTCTTGGATGGTTCTTACAACAGAGGACACAGAGCTAATGGCAGCCGTTATTCATGGGCGGGGATGGATGCTATCTGCTGACTCATGAACATACACACGTGTGTACGATCAAATGCAGCACATTTCCTGCAGCGTTGATAAATCCAGTGCAGGTTTTTAGTACTGACGTTTTTCTATGAGCAGATGTTATCACAGATTTACAAACATGTCATGAATGAGACCAGATGTCTTGAGATGTGAGAGGATGTCACACTTTGGTCTTCTTCAAGTCTTCCAGTCTGTGGCAGGAATTACACAATCGTGTTCAGACTGACGTTAGTTTTAGGATTGTCCAGCTAAAAAGTTAAACGCAACTTTTGCTGCAACTTCACATCATCTGGTAACGTGCTGCGTTAACTAATGAAATACGAGCAAGTGCATTTTCCGTCAATGTAAAGATGCGATTAGATGTGATTTCCCACCGGGCGGCACAATGGATGTGACGTGAAATACGCAAATTAGGCAGCACAAATGAAGCGAGTAGCGTGATTTCACATCATACTCTTATTCGTGAGAGCTGAAAAATCTAAACTTCAGCGACTGTTTTGCGTCAACATTGAGATCCTCTGGGGACGTACGGCGCCGATGACGTACTGGCAGAAGTTCATTTATCAATTCAGCGATTTCACAGGCGTACGATGTGAGTCAACACAAAATACTCTTGTGTTCAGATTTGCACAAGTAACGTGATGCAAACTCACACGAGTGAATTACACTTGAATGTAAAGATGTGATTAGGCGTGTGATGGACTTGATGTGAATGAGGTCAAATAGCAAAATTAAGCAGCGCAAATGAAGAAGTAAGTTGCAAGTGCCTCAAAACTGTACTTAGGTACCTGACTTGTATAAATATATATACACACTGTTTTGGAGTTGGATAAACCTTTAAACGCACCAGTGTGTCACTCAAACTGCACCTCCTGCATCATATTTCATGTCTCACCTTTAAACAACTCAACACTGTATGAAAAAACTCCAGACTGATCCTTTAACTTCAGGAGACAGTAAGTTTATTGTGTAAACTTGGTGCAGGTTTGTGTGAGAGTGAAGAGTCTGCTGCAGGTTTGATGATGACGATCAGCATCGTGCAGCTCCGATAATTAGAGTTATTATAAAACGTAGAATCACAGCTCTATCTGCTGCCGCTGATAACGACTCTCCGCTGTGACGAGTCACTGCAAACCAAAAGCCATAATTACATTTTGCACACTTTGATTGGCTTTTTGTTAATTCCCTGACAGCCAATCAGCCTGGCTCCTCTTGTCTGGGTCGCTCAACTCGCGTCCATGTTTGATGGTCACTTTAAACCCCCATAATCCTCTCTCACAGATACAAACACAAAGAAGCTTCTTCTTCTTCTCTCCTTCCCGTCTGACAGCTTCAGTGTCGTTGACGAACTCTTCTTCTTATCTGACAGTTTTCAACAGATGTTCCTCCGTTAACCGTCCGTCTGCTTCCACGATGTCTTGTGTCAGATGTGATTTTTATAATCCCTCAATACAAACCGGAGCTTCGACACACTGTGTGTATCTGTGTGTGTGTGTGTGTGTGTGTGTGTGGACATGGAGTATTTGTATGTGTTGGTGTATAGACCCTTTTAAGGCCGATATCACAATGACATCATGTTCTCAGCTGGAGGTGCAGCTGCCTCTCCTCCACAGGGCTGTAGGCTCCATAGGAGTGTTAACATGTGTTTCTCTTGTTGTGTTATTGGGAGCCAGAATAGAAGGAGTCATGGCTCAAAACCAGCCGCCACTGCCCGTCAACAAAAACAAAGACAACTATGGTTAAATGTGATAAGACCAAAGGACTGGACGGAGGCCATCATCAAAAATGCTCACATGTGCAGCGCACACTTCATATCAGGTTAGGGAAAAAGTATTTCCTGTTGTAGGGATGAATAAGGTTATGTGTATTAAGGGTTATCATGTCCACCTCATCAGAAACTGGGGAGGGATTAAGAGGAAGATTGGATTTCTCTGCAACGCTAACTTTTTAGCACATTAGCTAACGTTAGCTTCCATAGCAAAACAAACAAGTGTGGTCCTCCTTTGTAAGATTGGCTTCCTGTGACATCATCCATCCACTGAGTGAGAGCATACGGGTCGGCCAGTCTGGTCCCGTTGGTCAGTGTTTACTTATTCAAGTAACACTGGCGGTCCCGGAGAGTGAGTGACCTGACATGGTGCGTTGGTAAATTCAGTCTGACGCTCTGCACTAAAATGAGAGCAGAAAGAGAGAAGTATTAGGCCCTGTCTACACATTACTACACACAATTTGAAGACTATGTTTTGAACACTTGAACGTAAATGGATATCATGTTACTGCCTGTTTGTGGAGACAGATAGTACCTGCCTTCTCAAACACCTGTGGAGAACTGTTTTACCTCCAGCTAAGCCCCGCCCACCAAAAAACATCACACTTCACTAACAGTTAAAGGGTCTATTGTATCAGGGACGAGGTAAATAAAACCTCAAGCCACCTGCACAGACGGGCGCCACCAGAGGTGAGTGATGACGTGAGGACTGCAGATAGAAAACAAAACTATGACGCAGAGAGTCGAATATAAAGACAAAGACAGACTGAAAGATGTTTATTAAGCTCTTGAAACATGTTTCCGTCCCTCTCTTCCAGGCCTCGCCGTCTGATTCACAACAAGCAGAATGAAAATAAAGCTCCTGTCACATCAGCACAGCGACTTGACTCTGTGTCTTCTAGGATTTCACACGACGGGGGAGATAGAGAGGTAGGAGGAGGCCGGATTGGCTCCATTTATAGCTGCATATCCACCCATTTAAAAACCACAGGAGGCGGCGGTTGTTTTGATTTGAGCATAGCCGTTATTTCCCCAGCAGGCAGACTGTGACGAGAAGCTACGAGGAGCTGACAGAGATCACGGGTTGAGACGGTGTAATGTGTCTATAAGCCTCCTTAAATGGCGCAGATAGAACTGCTGGTGGCGGAGGACGGCGAGCTTCTCCGGGCTGTGATGTGTTATTTTTAATTGAAAATCCACCTTACATTAATAAGATTCCTTCAGATCTCTCTGTCAGAAGCCCCGAGCTGTTAACTCTGCAGGAGAAGTGGGCCGACGAAGATGGAGATCAGAGCGAGAAGATAAAATGATTTAATAGATTTGTTTTATTATCATTGTTGTTAAATTGATTTATTTTCTTTGTAAATGCATCCCATAGATCGTTCTTCATCAAGTTAAAGCACTGCTGCACAACATGAGGTCAGGTTATTCTATATTTCCTCATGAAAAGACCAAAACCAACAAGATGGTCGTTTGTCTCTCTCTGTACTTTAACTTCCTGTCTTTGGCCTTCAGCCTCAAACTCATTGGTTCCTACTGAAGACGTAAATCTTAAAAAACATCCCCACAAAAACAGTTTGTCATATGCACAACTATTATGACAACTGTTATTAGTGGAGTCGTGGGAAATCAAATCCTTGGCTCTCCGGCTCCCTCAAACCATGCTCAGTAAACATCTATAAAACGAAAAATGACAGTAAAAGCCTAAATAAAATTATATATATACATATTTATACAGGTATACAACTTTGCAAAATAAAACAACTATAATATAGACAGCAATGTATATATGTGTACTGATAAGTAATACATACTGTAGGTACAGACGCAGATGTAAATGGGTAGTAAAATGATATCCATTTATGTTCAAGTGTTTAAGTTTCCAAAAAACATCCATACACGTGTAGACGGGGCCCTGTATTTCAGAAATGTCAGTTTGCAGTTAGCCAACACGCTAACGAATCTTCAAAATTACAGAATTACATTTAATGTTGAACTGTGCTGGGGCGCTTCATGTTTGTCCAGCGCCAAACGTAACGCACCCAGGCCTTAACTACGTGTAATTAGCCAGCACGCCTTAATGTTGGTTCTCAGTAAGTCTTCCCTTAACATTAACCGTCCTATAGTTGGTTCAGATGAACTAAATGGAGTTTGTTTTTTCTTAGACAGGGAAGGTTTCAGTTCATAAATATCTTAGTCAACTGATCCGACCCACATGTTCTTTATTTCACTCAGAACCAAACACGGATATAAATTGAAGACAACATATCGCCTGCTAATTACTTTGTGTAGATCACCTGACCTGATGCAGGACTCTGTATGATATGTTTTGTAAAAACAGCTTTTACTGACGTCACTTTGGTTAATGTTAATGTTCGGTTAGGTTTAGGCACCAAAATGACTTTATCAGGGTTAAAATGATCTCATTAAGTGAAGGAAACACTATGATTAAAGAAACCTGGCTGCAGGAGGAAACAAACAGCGATCTCCTGCATCAGAGTTTGACGTTTTGTTGACCCGACCTCGTCCCTCTGAGGACACACTAGCTGTGTCTCCATCCAAAAGTGATTCAAATCATTGGGAAATGTGCATTAAAAGAAATATGAATCCTGTGTGTTTCCATTAAATGTACAGACTTTGGTGAAAACTACGAACTCGCGCAAGTTTTCCACAGAACTGGAAACAAAACAAGTCTCGCATTCTTCTTCTTCTACGTTTTCTGGCGGTTGGCAACCAGCTTGTAAATGCATTACCGCCTTCCCGACCCGGAGTGTGGATATCACCATGGAGAGAGGTGCACTACGTCAGACTTAATTCAAACATAACTGTTTCCATCCCCCGTTTTGCGAATCAACATTTTTCGAATCAATCAAAACCCGGCTAAAGCGAGCGTATTTTAGTTTGTGTGAATCAGGGGATTTTAATTTGAATTTTGGCGTTTCCATCATAATTTTCCGATGCGATACTTCTAGATGTGCATCTGAACAGACTGATGGAAACATGGCTAGTGGCTCTCAGAGTCATGATCTGTTTGACTCCTGCTGTGGGTCTTTCTCATTTGAATGTACACAGATATTGTTTTTGAGCCTTTGCTGAAATGACTCAAGCTTTAGTTTTTCTGTCTCAAACACAAAATCCAGTGTTGGAGGGCAGACTTTGTGTTTCAAGAAGAAGGTCATGGCGGTTAAATTGTGCAGAATATTGAAGGCAGTCTGTCCTTAACAGCTTAGCTGCAGGCTGTCTGTCTGTCTGTTATCAGGGACGACTCACTGCATTAACTCTGGGCCTTAAGACGCTGACGGAGTGTTTGAGTTTTTAAATATATTTCAGAATATCAGCCTGAAAGATGAGCTCAATGTGTCTCGCTCCACACGTGTCACTGCTGACTCTGTGGCTGTAAACCTCATCTGTAATGGCTCTTAGTTCGTTTACCTTATATTACAGAGATGTACACTCACTGGTCACTTTATTAGGTACACCTGTTCAACAGCTTATCAATGTAAACAGCTAATCAGCCAATCAGGTGTCAGCAGCTCATTAACATTTAGTCATGTGAAGACGAGCTGCTGAAGTTCAAACGCAGCATCAGAATGATGAAGAAAGGTGATTGAAGTGACTTTGAACGTGGCATGGTTGTTGGTGCCAGACGGGCTGCTCTGAGTATTTACTGGGATTTTCAGCACAACCATCTCTAGGGTTTACAGAGGATGGTCCCAAAAAGAGCAAATATCCAGTGAGCCAAAATGCCTTGTTGATGCCAGAGGTCAGAGGAGAATGGCCAGACTGGTTCAAGATGATAGAAAGGCAACAGGAAGTCAAATAAGCACTGGTTCCAACCAAGGTGTGCAGAAGAGCATCTCTGAAGCAACAACACCTTGTCCAACCTTGAAGCAGATGGGCTACAGCAGCAGAAGACCACACCAGGTGCCACTCCTGTCAGCTAACAACAGGAAACTGAGGCTACAATTCACACGGGTTTTCTCACCAAAACTGGACAATAGAAGATTGGAAAAACCACATTCAGATGGAAGCATGGATCCATCCTGCCTTGTATCAACGCTTCAGGCTGCTGCTGGTGGTGTAATGGTGTGGGGGAGATTTTCTTAGTACCAACTGAGCATGGTTTAAACACCACAGCCTACCTGAGTATTGTTGCTGAGCGTGTCCATCCCTTTATGACCACAGTGTACCCATCTTCTGATGGCTACTTCCAGCAGGATAACGCACCATGTCACAAAGCTCACATCATCTCAAACATGACAATGAGTTCACTGTACTCCAATGGCCTCCACAGTCACCAGATCTCAGTCCAATAGAGCACCTTTGGGATGTGCTGGAACGGGAGATTCTCATCATGGATCACCTGTGTGATGTCATCATGTCAATATGGACCAACATCTCTGAGGAATGTTTCAGCACCTTGTTGAGTCTGTGACACCAAGAATTAAACAGGGGGTCTGACCTGGTACCAGCAAGGTGTACCTAATAAAGTGGCCGCTGAGTGTATCTCATTTCACTTTAATTTTTTTACTTGTCTTTTTATGTGTTCTTACTTCTGTCTTTGTGCTGCTGCAACATCTCATTTTATTTCCTCTAACACCAAAGTTTCTCGCACTGCCTCAAACACTTTGGCTCATTTTCAGTTGTTTGTTGTCATTTGAAACTTCTCTGTATTTCTTCGCAGTGGAGAATGGTCTGGTGTTTTGTCAGCGGCCCCTCAGGGATCCAGTCCGCTGCCTCCTCCTCCTCATCGCTGTTCTTCTGGAAGTCTCTACGAGGGCGAGTGGTGGAAGGTAATGGGCCACAAACTCCTAATCAGGGCCTTTCCGGGGCTAATTGGCGGCTTTGTTTCGGCCCCGTCTGTCTCCGTCCTCCCTCACAGCCGGGGGAGTAATGAGGTGTTACGTGATATGATGTCCCCCTCGGGACACCAAACCGTTCAATAAAAAGGTCCTGGGAGCTCGGAGAGAGCAGAAGCTAATGGACAGAAACAGGGGTGAGGAGACAAAGTCATAAGAGAGAGATGGGGGTTTAAGTGTGATAAGGCGAGGAGAGTTTTTGTCCACGAGAAACAAAGAAAGTTAGAGAGAGAGAGAGAGAAGTGGAAATTAGGATATCAGACCAATCAATAAAGCAAAGACATAAAAAAAGAAGAGAAGGTGAAAGAGCCATCAGGGACTGAGCTGGAGACGGACTTTGGAGGCAGAGACAAAGATGTTCGTCTTATTGAACTTTCCAGTATGAAACAAATCATTTGAAAAAGCCCAGTGTGCTCACAGAGCCTCCAGGTCTTCTGTTACTGTGAAAACTTTACACACTAAATCTGTAGCCGCTTCATTTTCCCACAAACTGAAGAAACATTTACAGTTTTTTTCCTTGATTGCTTTTTCTATTCACAGCTTACTGTTTCCAAACAGCTCTCACACAGAAGACGAAATGACAGAAAAAAACAGCAGGTTGTTACTAAATGACATCACTGTCTCCAAACTTGTCACACACCAATCAAAAGGGACGATTTGTGCTCAATTGAAAATTCATGTTTTCTCATTTATTTAACAATAACTGAAACTTCAAATATCAGTATCAACGTCTGCAAGCTTCACTTCAGCGTTTGTGCAGCACCCTCACTGCACTGACTCTGTTTAACCACAGACCACCACCCTGTCCTCCGACTTTCATACAGAGTATTAGTGATGCACGTGTTGGGCGGGTTCAGGCAGAAGTGTAGTGGAGGGTACATACAGGTGAACATTACAGCCATCAGTTAAAAAGTCATTAGAATATATGTAGGAGAGTATAGACCCTTTTATTGTTAGTGAACAGTGTGATGTTTTTGTGGTGGGCGGGGCTTAGCTGGAGGCAAAACAGTTCTCTATATGCACTATCGCGAGTGCAAACTGGAAAAGGAGGACCACACTTGTTTGTTTTGCTATGGAAGCTAACGTTAGCTAATGTGCTAAAAAGTTAGCGTTGCAGAGAAATCCAATCTTCCTCTTAATCCCTCCCCAGTTTCTGATGAGGTGGACATGATAACCCTTAATACACATAACCTTATTCATCCCTACAACAGGAAATACTTTTTCCCTAACCTGATATGAAGTGTGCGCTGCACATGTGAGCATTTTTGATGATGGCCTCCGTCCAGTCCTTTGGTCTTATCACATTTAACCATAGTTGTCTTTGTTTTTGTTGACGGGCAGTGGCGGCTGGTTTTGAGCCATGACTCCTTCTATTCTGGCTCCCAATAACACAACAAGAGAAACACAAGACCTAAAGGCTCTATATCCACTTCCTCTGTGGTCACTTATCCACAGGGTTGGGTGCGTTGGTAAATTCAGTCTGACGCTCTACACTAAAATGAGAGCCCTGTTGGTGAAAGAAACGCAGCGTTATATTTCTACATGAATGAACCAATGGCGGGCGGCACGGTGGTGTGGTGGTTAGCACTGTCGCCTCACAGCAAGAGGGTTCCTGGTTCGATCCCGGGCGTGGGAGCCCTTCTGTGTGGAGTTTACATGTTGTCAGCGTGGGTTCTCTCTGGGTACTCCGGCTTCCTTATAAGACTGGAATCTTCTCATCCAATTCTCCACCAGAGAGCAGGAAACTTTTAGGACTCAGAGGGGTTTGTTAAATGTTTGACACATCGATGCTTCAGAATAATGAACATTTTCTTTAATGAATTTGATGTGAAACCTTTTTATAAACATAATCTCATTCACTGGCGATAATGTTTTCACCCCAACATACACCAGGTCGAACAGATTCGTGCTGGCTGTGAAGCTCTTTAGTTTCCTGAGAAGACGTCTGTCTGTCTTTGAATTTGAGGAAACGAGTGTCACATGTCTGTCTCTCAGGTGTATTGATGGTGTTGATGTGTCCTGATTTCTGCAGGGTGATTTTCTTCAGTAATGTTTGCTGCAGCCTCTCATCACATTATCATTTCAATACCAGAGTGAGATTTCTCTGATCTGCTTCAGTTTTCCTCCCCAGGCCCAGATTTCCCCGTCAGTCAGCTCTAAAGTGGATTTTTGGAGTGCTGCTCATCAGAAATGCCTCCTGCTGTCATCAAACACTGTTTTTTATATTTACAGTTTCTGTCAGAGCCTCAAGTCTTTACCCAGAAACTTTTACAGAGGCTGAATCGCCACCTTACATCTCTCTGCAGACGGCGTTTATACACCAGGAAGTGTCATTTCTGCCGATTGGTCATGGTCAGATAAATATAGATAATTAAACTGCAGAGAGAGTCGGTATCTGACGGCGCTGTACTGGCCTTTCAGAGCGGATTTTACCATCAACACAAATACAGAGTTGTGATGCATCTCGTGTCGAGCTGAAAATGGGAGATAAAATCTGATTTAACCTCCCATCTGGTCTCACCATCAAACTATCAACAAATTATTTTACACAGATGAGAAGAATTTACAGCAGATATTTACCACAGCTTTGAGACAAAACCAGAACTGGCTGGATTGTTTTTGGATTTGAACTATTTCAGAGAAATATAAATGTGCTTTTTCTGCAGATCCAGTTCAGCATTTAGTACAAGTTGTATTATTGAATAGATTTAGCCTCAGTCTGTTAGCATGACAGCATGACATGGGGCCTGTTAGCCTAGGCTATAGTCCTTTAGCACAATAACATTACCTGGGACCCAGTTAGATGTAGCCTCAGCCTGTTAGCACAGTAGCGCAACCTGTGGCCTGTTAGCTTTAGCCTTAGTCAGTTAGCATGATATGGTGACATGGGACCTATTAGCCATAGCTATTGTCTTTTAGCATTGTAACATAACCTGGGACCTACATTTGGCCTCAGCCTGTTACTGTATCATGACCTGGGACCTGTTAGCTTTAGCCACTATCTTTTAGCATGAGATCTGAATCTTGGCCCTATCCAGCTTCAGCTTTAGTCTGTTTGCATGATATTATGACATTGAACCTGCTAGCTTAGTCTCAGTCTGTTAGCATTTAACATTATGACCTGGGGCCCGTTAGCTTTAGCTTCAGCTGGTTTTACAAAACCCAAAACCAGTGAAGTTGGCACGTTGTGTAAACCGTAAATAAAAACAGAATACAATGATCTGCAAATCCTTTTCAACCTATATTTAATTGAATACACTGCAAAGACAAGTTACTTAATGTTCGAACAGGTAAACTTTGTAATTTTTTGCAAATATTAGCTCATTTGGAATTTGATGCCTGCAACATGTTTCAAAAAAGCTGGCACAAGTGGCGAAAAAGACTGAGAAAGTTGAGGAATGCTCATCAAACACTTATTTGGAACATCCCACAGATGAACGGGCTAATTGGGAACAGGTGGGTGCCATGATTGGGTATAAAAGCGGCTTCCCTGAAATGCTCAGTCATTCACAAACAAGGATGGGGCGAGGGTCACCACTTAGTGAACAAATGCGTGAGCTGATTGTCGAACAGTTTAAGAACAACATTCCTCAACGAGCTATTGCAAGAAATTTAGGGATTTCATCATCTACGGTCCGTAATATCGTCAAAAGGTTCAGAGAATCTGGAGAAATCACTGCACGTAAGCGACAAGGCCGAAAACCAACATTGAATGCCCGTGACCTTCGATCCCTCAGGCGGTACTGCATCAAAAACCGACATCAGTGTGTAAAGGACATCACCACATGGGCTCAGGAACACTTCAGAAAACCACTGTCAGTAACTACAGTTCGTCGCTACATCTGCAAGTGCAAGTTAAAACTCTACAATGCAAAGCGAAAGCCATTTATCAACAGCACCCAGAAACGCCGCCGGCTTCGCTGGGCCCGAGCTCATCTAAGATGGACTGATGCAAAGTGGAAAAGTGTTCTGTGGTCTGACGAGTCCACATTTCAAATTGTTTTTGGAAACTGTGGACGTCGTGTCCTCCGGACCAAAGAGGAAAAGAACCATCCGGACTGTTATAGGCGCAAACTTCAAAAGCCAGCATCTGTGATGGTATGGGGGTGTATTAGTGCCCAAGGCATGGGCAACTTACACATATGTGAAGGCACCATTAATGCTGAAAGGTAGATACAGGTTTTGGAGCAACATATGTTGCCATCCAAGCAACGTCTTTTTCATGGACGCCCCTGCTTATTTCAGCAAGACAATGCCAAGCCACATTCTGCACGTGTTACAACAGCATGGCTCCATAGTAAAAGAGTGCGGGTACTAGACTGGCCTGCCTGTAGTCCAGACCTGTCTCCCATTGAAAATGTGTGGCGCATTATGAAGCGTAAAATATGACAACGGAGACCCCGGACTGTTGAACAACTTAAGCTGTACATCAAGCACGAATGGGAAAGAGTTCCACCTGAAAAGCTTCAAAAATTGGTCTCCTCAGTTCCCAAACGTTTACTGAGTGTCGTTAAAAGGAAAGGCGATGTAACACAGTGGTAAAAAGGCCCCTGTGCCAACTTTTTTGCAATGTGTTGCTGCCTTTAAATTCTAAGTTAATGATTATTTGTAAAAAAAAAAATAAAGTTTCTCAGTTTGAACATTAAACATCTTGTCTTTGCAGTGTATTCAATTGAATATAACTTGAAAAGGATTTGCAAATCATTGTATTCTGTTTTTATCTACGATTTACATAACGTGCCAACTTCACTGGTTTTGGGTTTTGTACAATATGACCTGCTTTACTCTGTCTGTTAGCATCAAATCATGAACTGTGACCTGTTAGCTTAATTTTGAATCAGTTAGCACAATATCATCTCTTAGAGCCTGTTAGCTTTAGCTTTAGCCTGTAAGCACGATATTATGACCTCAGATTCGTTGTGCTCCTTTGTGCTGGAGTTTTCAACCTGACCACATGGTCTTCATCGGCAGATCAAGCTTACTAAGTCGTCACTGAACTAGTTGTGTTTAAACTGTTCCGTATTTTGGCACATTTGGGAACTCTCATCTCTGTTAGCTTTGAAACTGATGATGAAGATCAGGCGATTCAGTGAAAATGAAAGCTCCAGAACAGGCGAGTAAGTTGATGTTGAGCAGAACAGTTCATTCTTGACCCCGTTTAATACTCAGCTTTTTGTCATTACAGAATAATTGGAGGGAAAACTTCATCGGCTGACGAAGGTGTTGTGAACTGGCTGAAAGCTCCAGTACAATTAAGTGGATCAGGTACGAATGTTTGGTTTGGCTTTATGAGACCACGAGTCGGTGAAAAAACCAAAAAGTCGAGATGATGTTCATAGTTTTTATTAAATAGAGTAACTGATCAGAACGTAATCAAGAAAATCAAAATAATTAAATATAAATAAATCAAAAAATAACATCGTTGAGAGAAACAGAGTGAAGCTCGGCACATGAATCATTCATATCATACAAATGTGAACATATTATTCCTGATATTTGTTCAGTTTCAGAGTAAAAAAAGTTCAGAGCAGGTTTCCGTTAGCAGTAAAGGTCATGTTTGTGTTCAGTGAACGCCACTCAGCCTCCAGGTGAAAGGAAAAGTCACACAAACAGTGGTGATTCTTATTCTTTCTGTAAAATAAATAAGCAACGTAATCAACGGCATGACGTCCGAGAGCAGAAACTAAATGTCACAACAGAACAGAAAGACACTTTCTACATGAACTTTAACTTTGACCGAGTTAACATCTGCTCGCTAACAAAACAATTTGAGGACCAAAAAAATATAATTCAAGTTCACTGCATCGTGTGATCATGTGGACGTTTAGCTTTTGTTTCCTGCTCCAGAGAGCTCCTGCAACTCCAGAAAAAAACACCTTCAACACTCTGACAGAAAGAAAACAACTAAACAGGAAGTCATTCGAAACATATTGACCCAGAACTTGTTAGCTAGCGCTAGCTAATCTTTGTGTTTTGCCTCCAGCTAAGCCCCGCCCACCAAAAACCATCAGACCCTTTACCAACCAATTACCAATTAAATTAAAAACAGTTATGGATTTATTTTCTAAGAATAATCATTGAATATTTTTTGGGTTTGGACTGATGGTTGGAGGCGTCACATTTGTTTTTCAAATGTCAATCAATCAACAATATAATTGGCAGAATAACAATGAAAATAATATTTAGTTACAGCTAATCTGTTACTGATGTGCTTGTTTTCTTATTAAACTGCAGTCTGTTGAGTTTTCTCAGTCTCTGTATTTATATTATATTTACTCATTGTTGGGATGTGTGTACACTACGACTTTTCCTTGTTTTTGATCAGACTTAAAACTTTATCTTAAAAGACGTTCGGATATAATTTAAATTGTAGGCTTGAGATGTGCCACAGTTTACACTTAAACTCACTTGCTGTTTTGTGTAACAAAATAAAGTAAGAGGCCATTTAGTTTATTTCCAGAATTACACATATTTGAAGCCAGAAGTCTGTTTGAGTTTGTCCAAAATGTTTTGAATTAACTTAAAACTATATTTTTGGGAGCTTATCCGAGAGTTTGACAAAAAGACTGAGGCCACTCTCGTGTCTGTTCAGTAAATCTGAAGCTACAGCCAGCAGCCTATTAGCTTAGCTTAGCATTAAGACTTGAAACATCTGGAAACAGTCCGACTCTGTTCAGAGGTAACAAACACACCAACATGTTGTATCCAGTTTGTTTTATTTGCACAAGTAATTGACTTGAACCGACATGTTTTATCTGATTCTAGACTTTATGGTAAGCTAAGCTAGGCTAAGCTAAGCTAGCTGTAGCATCACGTTTACTGTACAGATGTACAATGAAAATTTAAATACAGTCCCTCTCATGATTTAAACAATGTAATTATAAAATAACTAATAATTAATAAAAAATAATTGTAATAACAAAAAAGCATCTTGTATTTGGGCCAGTTTGGTGAATTATGAATATTTATTCAGCAGCTAACAGTCATTTTCATTGTCTGCACATTATTTCCTTGATTAATCTTTTTGTCACTAAAATGTCAGAGCATAGTGAAACATGTAATTTCCCAGAGCCTGAGGTGACGTCTTTGAATCGTTTGTTTTAACTGACAAACAGTCCAAAAATCCAAAGTTATTCAGTTTATTATCATGAATGACAAAGAAAAACATCAAACTTAACGAACATGAAATCAGCAAATGATTAAAAAAATCACTTCCACCATTTTTCCAATATCAAAATAGTTCTTCTGTGTTGGTTAATCAACTAATCGCTGCAATTTTAATAAATACTGTGGCAGAGAGACGAGTTAGAGATCTTCAGGGGTGCAAATAATGTTTGAGTCTCAGGTCTGTGTACTCACATGGATGTGAACAGACCTGAACGTGCTCTGTATGTGTTCATCAGTAGTCTTAAAAGCCTAGTCCTAATTAAAGGCCCAGTCCCTTTAACCAGCCCGCTGTGGCTACACATTGTGACAAATACAGGCCTGTCTCAATTAGAGGCCTGGTCTGTTGTCAAGCAGTTCATTTTGTAAAAAAATAAAAGTTCTTCAGATGTATAAAACCAGGTTGTCGGTCACCTAAAATTATGTGTCACTTCCTGGATTCTCCTTCAGTCTGTAACGGTCCTCAGATCAAAAGAATCAAAAGGGTTTTTCCTAAAAATGAATCCAAGGTGTGAGGATTGTTTCAACAGGATAAAGTGGGGTCAGTCCGAGTTAGATCAAATCATTGATTCATAAATGACACATTATCTAAAGCCTAATTCATATTAATATTAATACAGTTTGATCATATTTAATGATCTTTGCTAATAAACAGTTTTGTGTGAAAGGAATTAAAGGCCTGTCTCAAATATCGGCCTGTTGAGTTCAGTGATTTAAGCCAATAACAGCCCGGGCTACTAACTGAAGTTCAATGGTAATTTATTACAGTAATGTGCTGACGAGTCGTGATGAGCAGACCTACACAGATCTGCGCAGACTGTCTGCAGATTTGAAAAACAAACAAAACAAAATAAAATAAAAACATGAAATGAATATTGTTCATTGCTCATTAACAAGAAAAAAAAAGCAAATATTCCAAAAAAATTCTGCCGATTTTCATTTGGGATCACCGCTGAAAACAATCAGTAATGATGTCACAGTTCCTGATGCCATTAACGCCACATTGCATTGTAACAATATCGTAATGCGAACACAGCGTTGGGAAGGTTACTTCTCAAAATATTATGTTACAGATTAGTGTAACTATTTAAATTACTTCATCAAAGTAATGTAACTTATTTGATTACTTTTCCAACAAACATTAAATTAGGCTATAAAACAGGCGTCCAGAATTAATGTTTTAAAGTTTAAAGTTTTTACCACAGAGAATCAACTCAGGTACTTAAATGTAATTACATATGAATTAAGTTACCTATTGGTTAGCTTTAGCCTCAGGCTGTTAGCATGTTATCACGCTGCTGCAGGTGTCGGTGTTCTCTGAGTCTCTACAGGTCGACGGTCGTCAGCTCAGGCTCTGGTTCCACGTGTTCATTTCAGATCGGCTCAAACATTTTGGACCTCTGAAGACCTCTAACGTCACATCAACGCACGTCCGCCACAAAACATACAAACAAAAAGCGTTCTGTGCAGAAAACTGGGCGTGTGACACGCCTGTCATCATGCTCATCATTATTCTGGAGGCAGCTCACTGATCAGATGCTCCCCTGAATATCATCAGCAGTTTCATCACCAACACGTGTTTGTGTGTTTTAATCTCATGCTCAAACTCTTCTCGCTTCTCAGATATGACAGTGGCGTTTAGTGTGAACGTGACGAAGCTGCTGAACTGGAGGAAGAGGAGTGAAGGGGCGGGATGAGGAACAGAAAAAGAAGAAGAAGAGCAGGTGCATTAATTCAGAAGGTAAAATAAAAAACGAATCCCTCCTCTGGTTCTATTATTGCAGAAGAGGAGGCGTTCAGTTTAAGACAGCGCTCGTAGAAAAAGTTTGTTTTGAAGAGTTCGTTAAACCCAGTCGCTCGTCTCTGCAGGAGCTTGTGTTGTGTTCAGGTGCTCTCTGTTCATCAGAGTTCTTCCAGTCCAGTCATAGTGGACAAGAACACTCCTCCCTCTGCCTGCCTGACCTCCTCTCCTTCACATACTCTCCTGTCCTATGTCTCCTTCTTTCATTTCCTCCTTCCTCCACCACTCTCCCTCCTTTCTTCTTTAGTTTCCTGTCGCACCTTTTCTCCTTTTGTCTTTTCTCTGTCCTCCAATCTCTTCACCTTTCCCCCCTCTTCTTTCCTACCTCCTCCATTTTTTCTTTCCTCCACTTCACCTCCTTGTCTCCTCCTTTCCTTCCTCTCCAACAGTTAGACAGACAGACAGACAGACAGACAGACAGGCAGGCAGGAGCATCCCGTCCAATCAGGAGTCTCAGTGTTGATCACATGCCTGAGGAGGACAGTCCCAGGCCGGCAGCTTTGCTCATGCAGGGTAAACCTTGAGCTCCGGCTTTCGGGAAGTCATGCGCCACCACGCGTCCGTTCTCTCCTCCGAGCCCTGACGCTCCTCCTCCATAACCAGCCCCCGCCGCACCTCCTCCACCTCCTCCTCCGCCCGCCATCCCGCCAAGGCTGGTGCTTGTCATGGCGGCATCAATGAGCTCCTGCAGGACAGAGAGGAGAGAGAAGAGTGTAAAAATCTGTTTAGATCTTCAGATTGTTTTTTTATCTTTAACAGGTGAATCTTTTTAACCCGTCGCAGTAAAACTCAAACCTCTCATCTTCCCTCTCTCCAAATTTTAGCTCCTTTGCATTTAATCAGTCCTGAGAAATCCAGCATCAGTTTGATCTTTTAAAGTCAGAATCAAAAATGTACAACACCAAAGGTTAAACGTTAGTTTCCAAGGGAATGTCCAGAATTTGGACAAATAAAATGTTCTGACCCGTCTTCTATTTTGGGGACAATCATGCTTTAAGGTTTGGAACTACAGTTACCACAATGCTTTGGGAGATGGAAAAAGAGGTATAGTGCTGCCCAGGTTTTAGCCTGTACTTGGCAACATTGGTGCAAATCGAGATTAAAAGTATGCTGAATTATTTCTGTTTGCAGTGAAGGCCTGGACGTACAGCTGACTCACTGGATCACTGTGACACTGAAGAAAACATGAAGAGTCTCTGTTCTGCAGTTACAAGGTGCATCATCTTTTTTAATATGATTCTTAAGCATATTTATGGACTTTGATATGCAACGCACATCAGATATAATGATACCCACAGGAAGCTTCAGGCACACTGAGGCTGCTCTCAGACCTATTTGATGCAAATTGTGGTTTTAATAATCACCTCCATGAGTTGTGTTACAAAAAGAAGCAGCCAAACTACAATAATTAATTTCCTGTTGTTATAACGCCTGCAGGATCCGTCACCAAACTGTGTCTCTCAGATCACCAACCTTTCTGTTTTAGTTTTGAGCGTAAATATTAATCATTTGAATGTTTTTGAACAAATATGCACTGCTGTTTGGAAAGCTCAAGTATACATATACGTGTGTGTGTGTGTATTCAGTCGTCACCAGTAGTAATAACAGTAAAAGTTGTGTTTGAGCAGCAGAGCAAACTTCCTCTCTGTGTGTCTCCTCTCAGGGAAACTAATGATGTGGATCCAGAGTTAATATCCTGTATAGGGCCTCTGAGGCTCCCACACTCCGTCGCAGTTTGCCGCCTGGCATCCACAGTCGTCAGGCAGATTGGTAGAAATAAATCCCACGTTTATTCATTTACTGGAGCGATTCTAACACTCCCAAACACCTCGGAGCCAGCACTCTCACATCTGAGGAACAAAGTCAAACAGTCATCTCCCTCCTGCTTTCACCTCCACGGCAGGAAGTTAAGAGCTTACAGTCCGTCAGCCTGCAAAGACTGTGAACACCAGGAGGAGGTGTCTCTGCCTTTCACTGGTCTCTGCTCATCACTCTCACTGTCATCGGTTTCATTGAAAAAACACGTCTACATGTGCAGTGACAACACAACCCTACAGCACCTGTCTCAGCACAGTCACAGCGTTTTTATACTCTGACGATAAGGCAACGAGCAAACTGTCAAATATCTTAAATCAGACACTGAACAGTGACATATTTAAATATTTTTCTGACGAAAATGTAATGAAGTTTTTCAGACTTTCTATGATTTATATTTTTCATACCTTTAGTGACTTTCTGAAGACATGCTATACTATGACGTTTTTGACCATTTTTTGACAACATGCTATACTATGACGTTTTTGATCATTTTTGGACGACATGCTATACTACGACGTTTTTGTCTATTTTTTGACGACATGCTATACTATGACGTTTTTGATCATTTTTGGACGACATGCTATACTACGACGTTTTTGACCATTTTTTGACAACATGCTATACTATGACGTTTTTGATCATTTTTGGACGACATACTATACTACGACGTTTTTGTCTATTTTTTGACGACATGCTATACTATGACGTTTTTGACCATTTTTTGACAACATGCTATACTATGACGTTTTTGACCATTTTTTGACAACATGCTATACTATGACGTTTTTGATCATTTTTGGACGACATGCTATACTACGACGTTTTTGTCTATTTTTTGACGACATGCTATACTATGACGTTTTTACCATTTTTTGACGACATGCTATACTATGAGTTTTTTAACCATTTTTTGACGACATGCTATACTATGAGTTTTTTGACCATTTTTTGACGATATGCTATACTATGACGTTTTTGACCATTTTTTGATGACATGCTATACTATGACGTTTTTACCATTTTTTGACGACATGCTATACTATGACGTTTTTGACCATTTTTTGATGACATGCTATACTATGACGTTTTTACCATTTTTTGACGACATGCTATACTATGACGTTTTTGACCATTTCTTGACGACATGCTATACTATGACGTTTTTGACCATTTCTTGACGACATGCTATACTATGACGTTTTTGATCATTTTTGGACGACATGCTATACTATGACGTTTTTGACCATTTTTTGACGACATGCTATACTATGACGTTTTTACCATTTTTTGACGACATGCTATACTATGACTTTTTTAACCATTTTTTGACGACATGCTATATTATGAGTTTTTTGACCATTTTTTGACGACATGCTATACTATGAGTTTTTTGACCATTTTTTGACGATATGCTATACTATGACGTTTTTGACCATTTTTTGACGACATGCTATACTATGACGTTTTTACCATTTTTTGACGACATGCTATACTATGACGTTTTTACCATTTTCTGATGACATGCTATACTATGACGTTTTTACCATTTTTTGACGACATGCTATACTATGACGTTTTTGTCTATTTTTTGACGACATGCTATACTATGACGTTTTTACCATTTTTTGACGACATGCTATACTATGACGTTTTTACCATTTTTTGACGACATGCTATACTATGACGTTTTTGACCATTTTTTGACGACATGCTATACTATGACGTTTTTGACCATTTTTTAACGACATGCTATACTATGACGTTTTTGACCATTTTTTGACGACATGCTATACTATGACGTTTTTACCATTTTTTGACGACATGCTATACTATGACGTTTTTGACCATTTTTTGATGACATGCTATACTATGACGTTTTTGACCATTTTTTGACGACATGCTATACTATGACGTTTTTGACCATTTTTTAACGACATGCTATACTATGACGTTTTTGACCATTTTTTGACGACATGCTATACTATGACGTTTTTACCATTTTCTGACGACATGCTATACTATGACGTTTTTGACCATTTTTTGATGACATGCTATACTATGACGTTTTTGACCATTTTTTTAATGACATGCTATACTTTTACGTTTTGACCATTTTTTGACGACATGCTATATTATGAGTTTTTTGACCATTTTCTGACGATATGCTATACTATGACGTTTTTGACCATTTTTTGACGACATGCTATACTATGAGTTTTTTGACCATTTTCTGACGACATGCTATACTATGAGTTTTTTGACCATTTTCGGACGACATGCTATACTATGACGTTTTTGACCATTTTTTGACGACATGCTATACTATGACGTTTTTGATCATTTTTTAATGACATGCTATACTTTTACGTTTTTGACCATTTTCTGACAACATGCTATACTATGAGTTTTTTGACCATTTTTTGACGACATGCTATACTATGACGTTTTTACCATTTTGTGACGACATGCTATACTATGACGTTTTTGACCATTTTCTGACGACATGCTATATTATGACGTTTTTACCATTTTTTGACGACATGCTATACTATGACGTTTTTGACCATTTTTTGACGACATGCTATAGTATGACGTTTTTACCATTTTCTGACGACATGCTATACTATGACGCTTTTGACCATTTTTTGACGACATGCTATACTATGAGTTTTTTGACCATTTTTTGACGACATGCTATACTGACATTTTTACCATTTTTTGACGATATGCTATACTATGACATTTTTTACCATTTTTTGACGATATGCTATACTATGACATTTTTTACCATTTTTTGATGACATGCTATACTATGACGTTTTTACCATTTTTTGACGACATGCTATACAATGACGTTTTTGACCATTTTTTGACGACATGCTATACTATGACGTTTTTGACCATTTTTTGATGACATGCTATACTATGACGTTTTTACCATTTTTTGACGACATGCTATACTATGACGTTTTTGTCTGTTTTTTGACAACATGCTATACTATGACATTTTTGACGATTTTTTGACGACATGCTATACTATGACGTTTTTACCATTTTCTGACAACATGCTATACTATGAGTTTTTTGACCATTTTCTGACGACATGCTATACTATGACGTTTTTACCATTTTTTGATGACGTGCTATACTATGATGTTTTCATTATTTTCTGAAGAAGCATTTTAGTTTGACATTTTTTGTAGAATGCTGATGACAAAATAGAGTATGACATTTTTCATGATTTTACTTCGACATACTTATTATTGACCTTTGTTGATGATTTTTTTTAAGTGCCATACCAGCTGTTTCGCTGCCTAGTATGGCAGTTGCACCACCGTCACCCAAAAGGCTTCCAGAGGGTCGTAAAGACTGCACAGCAAATCACCAGGACTTCTGCTGCCATCCATGGAGGACCTTTACACTCAGCAGCATATGAAGAACGCCATAAGGATCTTCAGAGACCCAAATCATTCCAGCAACAAAGTGCTTGCTGCCATCTGGCAGACGGTACTGCAGCATCCGATCCCGTACCACCATGCTTGGGGATAGCATCATCTCTTGGGTCACAAGACTGTTGAACTCCTGAGCTCAGAGGTCATCACTCTGGTCACTGACACATGATATGTCCCTTTTCTTTAAAGTCTTCAGCATTTCTGTACATAGATATTTATTTACAACCCATCTATGCATATGCATTACAGCACAATACTGTTCAATTCTGTATTTTCATGCAACTACAGAGTGATATCGCTTAATCTATATTAGATTGATGTCATATTTTATATTTTACTTTATATCCTTATATCTATTCTCTTTTGCATCTTTGATTCTTTCTATCAATCTATCAATCTATCTATCTATCTATTTTTTAATTCCATGGCTTGATAGAGTCCGTCACCAATGACAAAGACTGCTCATACAATTGTAAATCATTTGACAATAAAAAACTTTGAACTCTGAGCTTTTGTCTTTTTTGTATAACACTATAGGACATTTTTATAATTCTCTTTCTGACGACATGCTATACTATGACATTTTTGACTATTTTTTGACAACATGCTATACTATGACGTTTTTGACTATTTTCTGACGACATGCTATACTATGACATTTTTGACTATTTTTTGACAACATGCTATACTATGACGTTTTTGACTATTTTCTGACGACATGCTATACTATGACGTTTTTGACTTTTCTGATGACATACTATACTATGACATTTTTGACGATTTTTTGACGACATGCTATACTATGACGTTTTTGTCTGTTTTTTGACAACATGCTATACTATGACATTTTTGACGATTTTTTGACGACATGCTATACTATGACGTTTTTACCATTTTCTGACAACATGCTATACTATGAGTTTTTTGACCATTTTCTGACGACATGCTATACTATGACGTTTTTACCATTTTCTGACGACATGCTATACTATGACGTTTTTTACCATTTTTTGATGACGTGCTATACTATGATGTTTTCATTATTTTCTGAAGAAGCATTTTAGTTTGACATTTTTTGTAGAATGCTGATGACAAAATAGAGTATGACATTTTTCATGATTTTACTTCGACATACTTATTATTGACCTTTGTTGATGATTTTTTTTAAGTGCCATACCAGCTGTTTCGCTGCCTAGTATGGCAGTTGCACCACCGTCACCCAAAAGGCTTCCAGAGGGTCGTAAAGACTGCACAGCAAATCACCAGGACTTCTGCTGCCATCCATGGAGGACCTTTACACTCAGCAGCATATGAAGAACGCCATAAGGATCTTCAGAGACCCAAATCATTCCAGCAACAAAGTGCTTGCTGCCATCTGGCAGACGGTACTGCAGCATCCGATCCCGTACCACCATGCTTGGGGATAGCATCATCTCTTGGGTCACAAGACTGTTGAACTCCTGAGCTCAGAGCTCATCACTCTGGTCACTGACACATGATATGTCCCTTTTCTTTAAAGTCTTCAGCATTTCTGTACATAGATATTTATTTACAATCCATCTATGCATATGCATTACAGCACAATACTGTTCAATTCTGTATTTTCATGCAACTACAGAGTGATATCGCTTAATCTATATTAGATTGATGTCATATTTTATATTTTACTTTATATCCTTATATCTATTCTCTTTTGCATCTTTGATTCTTTCTATCAATCTATCAATCTATCTATCTATCTATCTATCTATTTTTTAATTCCATGGCTTGATAGAGTCCGTCACCAATGACAAAGACTGCTCATACAATTGTAAATCATTTGACAATAAAAAACTTTGAACTCTGAGCTTTTGTCTTTTTTGTATAACACTATAGGACATTTTTATAATTCTCTTTCTGACGACATGCTATACTATGACATTTTTGACTGTTTTTTGACAACATGCTATACTATGACGTTTTTGACTATTTTCTGACGACATGCTATACTATGACGTTTTTGTCTATTTTTTGACGACATGCTATACTATGACGTTTTTGTCTATTTTTTGACGACATGCTATACTATGACGTTTTTGTCTATTTTTTGACGACATGCTATACTATGACGATTTTGTCAGGACATACTATACTATGATGTTTTTGTCTATTTTTTAACAACATGCTATACTATGACGTTTTTGTCTATTTTTTGATGACATGCTATACTATGACGTTTTTGTCTATTTTTTGACGACATGCTATACTATGACGTTTTTGTCTATTTTTTGACGACATGCTATACTATGACGTTTTTGTCTATTTTTTGAGAACCTGCTTTACTATGACATTTTTGTCTATTTCTTGACGACATACTATACTATGACGTTTTTGTCTATTTTCTAACGATATGCTATACTATGACGTTTTTGTCTATTTTTTGACAACATGCTATACTATGACATTTCTGACGATTTTGTCACAACATACTATACTATGACGTTTTTGTCCATTTTTTGACGACATGCTATACTATGACGTTTTTGTCTATTTTTTGACGACATGCTATACTATGACGTTTTTGTCTATTTTTTGACGACATGCTATACTATGACGTTTTTGTCTATTTTTTGACAACATGCTATACTATGACGTTTTTGTCTATTTTCTGACGACATGCTATACTATGACGTTTTTGTCTATTTTTTGACGACATGCTATACTATGACGTTTTGTCTATTTTCTGACGACATGCTATACTATGACGTTTTTGTCTATTTTTTGACAACATGCTATACTATGACGTTTTTGTCTATTTCTTGACGACATGCTATACTATGACGTTTTTGACGATTTTGTCACAACATACTATACTATGACGTTTTTGTCTATTTTTTGACGACATGCTATACTATGACGTTTTTGTCTATTTTCTAACGACATGCTATACTATGACGTTTTTGTCTATTTTTTGACAACATGCTATACTATGACGTTTTTGTCTATTTCTTGACGACATGCTATACTATGACGTTTTTGTCTATTTTCTGACGACATGCTATACTATGACGTTTTTGACGATTTTGTCACAACATACTATACTATGACGTTTTTGCCTATTTTTTGACGACATGCTATACTATGATGTTTTTGTCTATTTTCTAACGACATGCTATACTATGACGTTTTTGTCTATTTTTTGAGAACATGCTTTACTATGACATTTTTGTCTATTTCTTGACGACATGCTATACGATGACGTTTTTGTCTATTTTCTAACGACATGCTATACTATGACATTTCTGACGATTTTGTCACGACATACTATACTATGACGTTTTTGTCCATTTTTTGACGACATGCTATACTATGACATTTTTGTCTATTTTTTGACGACATGCTATACTATGACGTTTTTGTCTATTTTCTGACGACATGCTATACTATGACGTTTTTGTCTATTTTTTGACGACATGCTATACTATGACGTTTTTGTCTATTTTTTGACGACATGCTATACTATGACGTTTTGTCTATTTTCTGACGACATGCTATACTATGACGTTTTTGTCTATTTTTTGACAACATGCTATACTATGACGTTTTTGTCTATTTCTTGACGACATGCTATACTATGACGTTTTTGTCTATTTTCTGACGACATGCTATACTATGACGTTTTTGACGATTTTGTCACAACATACTATACTATGACGTTTTTGTCTATTTTTTGACGACATGCTATACTATGACGTTTTTGTCTATTTTCTAACGACATGCTATACTATGACGTTTTTGTCTATTTTTTGACAACATGCTATACTATGACGTTTTTGTCTATTTCTTGACGACATGCTATACGATGACGTTTTTGTCTATTTTCTAACGACATGCTATACTATGACATTTCTGACGATTTTGTCACGACATACTATACTATGACGTTTTTGTCCATTTTTTGACGACATGCTATACTATGACGTTTTTGTCTATTTTTTGACGACATGCTATACTATGACGTTTTTGTCTATTTTTTGACGACATGCTATACTATGACGTTTTTGTCTATTTTTTGACGACATGCTATACTATGACGATTTTGTCAGGACATACTATACTATGATGTTTTTGTCTATTTTTTAACAACATGCTATACTATGACGTTTTTGTCTATTTTTTGATGACATGCTATACTATGACGTTTTTGTCTATTTTTTGACGACATGCTATACTATGACGTTTTTGTCTATTTTTTGACGACATGCTATACTATGACGTTTTTGTCTATTTTTTGAGAACCTGCTTTACTATGACATTTTTGTCTATTTCTTGACGACATACTATACTATGACGTTTTTGTCTATTTTCTAACGATATGCTATACTATGACGTTTTTGTCTATTTTTTGACAACATGCTATACTATGACATTTCTGACGATTTTGTCACAACATACTATACTATGACGTTTTTGTCCATTTTTTGACGACATGCTATACTATGACGTTTTTGTCTATTTTTTGACGACATGCTATACTATGACGTTTTTGTCTATTTTTTGACGACATGCTATACTATGACGTTTTTGTCTATTTTTTGACAACATGCTATACTATGACGTTTTTGTCTATTTTCTGACGACATGCTATACTATGACGTTTTTGTCTATTTTTTGACGACATGCTATACTATGACGTTTTGTCTATTTTCTGACGACATGCTATACTATGACGTTTTTGTCTATTTTTTGACAACATGCTATACTATGACGTTTTTGTCTATTTCTTGACGACATGCTATACTATGACGTTTTTGACGATTTTGTCACAACATACTATACTATGACGTTTTTGTCTATTTTTTGACGACATGCTATACTATGACGTTTTTGTCTATTTTCTAACGACATGCTATACTATGACGTTTTTGTCTATTTTTTGACAACATGCTATACTATGACGTTTTTGTCTATTTCTTGACGACATGCTATACTATGACGTTTTTGTCTATTTTCTGACGACATGCTATACTATGACGTTTTTGACGATTTTGTCACAACATACTATACTATGACGTTTTTGCCTATTTTTTGACGACATGCTATACTATGATGTTTTTGTCTATTTTCTAACGACATGCTATACTATGACGTTTTTGTCTATTTTTTGAGAACATGCTTTACTATGACATTTTTGTCTATTTCTTGACGACATGCTATACGATGACGTTTTTGTCTATTTTCTAACGACATGCTATACTATGACATTTCTGACGATTTTGTCACGACATACTATACTATGACGTTTTTGTCCATTTTTTGACGACATGCTATACTATGACATTTTTGTCTATTTTTTGACGACATGCTATACTATGACGTTTTTGTCTATTTTCTGACGACATGCTATACTATGACGTTTTTGTCTATTTCTTGACGACATGCTATACTATGACGTTTTTGTCTATTTTCTGACGACATGCTATACTATGACGTTTTTGACGATTTTGTCACAACATACTATACTATGACGTTTTTGCCTATTTTTTGACGACATGCTATACTATGATGTTTTTGTCTATTTTCTAACGACATGCTATACTATGACGTTTTTGTCTATTTTTTGAGAACATGCTTTACTATGACATTTTTGTCTATTTCTTGACGACATGCTATACGATGACGTTTTTGTCTATTTTCTAACGACATGCTATACTATGACATTTCTGACGATTTTGTCACGACATACTATACTATGACGTTTTTGTCCATTTTTTGACGACATGCTATACTATGACATTTTTGTCTATTTTTTGACGACATGCTATACTATGACGTTTTTGTCTATTTTCTGACGACATGCTATACTATGACGTTTTTGTCTATTTTTTGACGACATGCTATACTATGACGTTTTTGTCTATTTTTTGACGACATGCTATACTATGACGTTTTTGTCTATTTTTTGACGACATGCTATACTATGACGTTTTGTCTATTTTCTGACGACATGCTATACTATGACGTTTTTGTCTATTTTTTGACAACATGCTATACTATGACGTTTTTGTCTATTTCTTGACGACATGCTATACTATGACGTTTTTGTCTATTTTCTGACGACATGCTATACTATGACGTTTTTGACGATTTTGTCACAACATACTATACTATGACGTTTTTGTCTATTTTTTGACGACATGCTATACTATGATGTTTTTGTCTATTTTCTAACGACATGCTATACTATGACGTTTTTGTCTATTTTTTGAGAACATGCTTTACTATGACATTTTTGTCTATTTCTTGACGACATGCTATACGATGACGTTTTTGTCTATTTTCTAACGACATGCTATACTATGACATTTCTGACGATTTTGTCACGACATACTATACTATGACGTTTTTGTCCATTTTTTGACGACATGCTATACTATGACATTTTTGTCTATTTTTTGACGACATGCTATACTATGACGTTTTTGTCTATTTTCTGACGACATGCTATACTATGACGTTTTTGTCTATTTTTTGACGACATGCTATACTATGACGTTTTTGTCTATTTTTTGACGACATGCTATACTATGACGTTTTTGTCTATTTTTTGACGACATGCTATACTATGACGTTTTGTCTATTTTCTGACGACATGCTATACTATGACGTTTTTGTCTATTTTTTGACAACATGCTATACTATGACGTTTTTGTCTATTTCTTGACGACATGCTATACTATGACGTTTTTGTCTATTTTCTGACGACATGCTATACTATGACGTTTTTGACGATTTTGTCACAACATACTATACTATGACGTTTTTGTCTATTTTTTGACGACATGCTATACTATGACGTTTTTGTCTATTTTCTAACGACATGCTATACTATGACGTTTTTGTCTATTTTTTGACAACATGCTATACTATGACGTTTTTGTCTATTTCTTGACGACATGCTATACTATGACGTTTTTGTCTATTTTCTGACGACATGCTATACTATGACGTTTTTGACGATTTTGTCACAACATGCTATACTATGACGTTTTTGTCTATTTCTTGACGACATGCTATACTATGACGTTTTTGTCTATTTTCTGACGACATGCTATACTATGACGTTTTTGACGATTTTGTCACAACATACTATACTATGACGTTTTTGTCTATTTTTTGACGACATGCTATACTATGATGTTTTTGTCTATTTTCTAACGACATGCTATACTATGACGTTTTTGTCTATTTTTTGAGAACATGCTTTACTATGACATTTTTGTCTATTTCTTGACGACATGCTATACGATGACGTTTTTGTCTATTTTCTAACGACATGCTATACTATGACATTTCTGACGATTTTGTCACGACATACTATACTATGACGTTTTTGTCCATTTTTTGACGACATGCTATACTATGACGTTTTTGTCTATTTTTTGACGACATGCTATACTATGACGTTTTTGTCTATTTTTTGACGACATGCTATACTATGACGTTTTGTCTATTTTCTGACGACATGCTATACTATGACGTTTTTGACCATTTTTTGAAGACATGCCATGCTATGACATATTTGACCATTTTGTGACGACATGCTATACTATGACGTTTTTGTCTATTTTTTGACGACATGCTATACTATGATGTTTTTGTCTATTTTCTAACGACATGCTATACTATGACGTTTTTGTCTATTTTTTGAGAACATGCTTTACTATGACATTTTTGTCTATTTCTTGACGACATGCTATACGATGACGTTTTTGTCTATTTTCTAACGACATGCTATACTATGACATTTCTGACGATTTTGTCACGACATACTATACTATGACGTTTTTGTCCATTTTTTGACGACATGCTATACTATGACATTTTTGTCTATTTTTTGACGACATGCTATACTATGACGTTTTTGTCTATTTTCTGACGACATGCTATACTATGACGTTTTTGTCTATTTTTTGACGACATGCTATACTATGACGTTTTTGTCTATTTTTTGACGACATGCTATACTATGACGTTTTTGTCTATTTTTTGACGACATGCTATACTATGACGTTTTTGTCTATTTTTTGACGACATGCTATACTATGACGTTTTGTCTATTTTCTGACGACATGCTATACTATGACGTTTTTGTCTATTTTTTGACAACATGCTATACTATGACGTTTTTGTCTATTTCTTGACGACATGCTATACTATGACGTTTTTGTCTATTTTCTGACGACATGCTATACTATGACGTTTTTGACGATTTTGTCACAACATACTATACTATGACGTTTTTGTCTATTTTTTGACGACATGCTATACTATGACGTTTTTGTCTATTTTCTAACGACATGCTATACTATGACGTTTTTGTCTATTTTTTGACAACATGCTATACTATGACGTTTTTGTCTATTTCTTGACGACATGCTATACGATGACGTTTTTGTCTATTTTCTAACGACATGCTATACTATGACATTTCTGACGATTTTGTCACGACATACTATACTATGACGTTTTTGTCCATTTTTTGACGACATGCTATACTATGACGTTTTTGTCTATTTTTTGACGACATGCTATACTATGACGTTTTTGTCTATTTTTTGACGACATGCTATACTATGACGTTTTGTCTATTTTCTGACGACATGCTATACTATGACGTTTTTGACCATTTTTTGAAGACATGCCATGCTATGACATATTTGACCATTTTGTGACGACATGCTATACTATGACGTTTTTGACCATTTTTTGAAGACATGCCATGCTTTGACATATTTGACCATTTTGTGACGACATGCTATACTATCACGTTTTTGACCATTTTCTGTCGACATGCTATACTATGACATTTTTGACCATTTTCTGACGACATGCTATACTATGACGTTTTTGTCTATTTCTTGACGACATGCTATACTATGACGTTTTTGATCATTTTTTGAAGACATGCCATGCTGTGACATATTTGACCACTTTGTGACGACATGCTATACTATGACGTTTTTGTCTATTTTCTGACGACATGCTATACTATGACATTTTGGCTATGTTTTGACGACATGCTATACTATGACATTTTTGACGATTTTGTCACGACATACTATACTATGACGTTTTTGTCTATTTTTTGACGACATGCTATACTATGACATTTTTGACGATTTTGTCACGACATACTATACGATGACGTTTTTGTCTATTTTTTGACGACATGCTATACTATGACGTTTTTGTCTAATCTCTAACGACATGCTATACCATGACGTTTTTGTCTAATCTCTAACGACATGCTATACCATGACGTTTTTGTCTATTTTTTGAGAACATGCTTTACTATGACGTTTTTGTTTATTTTCTGACGACATGCTATACTATGACGTTTTTGTCTATTTTTTGACGACATGCTATACTATGACGTTTTTGTCTATTTTTTGACGACATGCTATACTATGACATTTTTTTCTATTTCTTGACAACATGCTATACTATGACGTTTTTGTCTATTTTCTGACGACATGCTATGCTATGACGTTTTTGTCTATTTTTTGACGACATGCTATACTATGACATTTTTGTCTATTTTTTGACAACATGCTATACTATGACGTTTTTGTCTATTTTCTGACAACATGCTATACCATGACGTTTTTGACGATTTTGTCACAACATACTATACTATGACGTTTTTGTCTATTTTTTGACGACATGCTATACTATGACGTTTTGGTCTATTTTCTAACGACATGCTATACTATGACGTTTTTGTCTATTTCTTGACGACATGCTATACTATGACGTTTTTGTCTATTTTCTAACGACATGCTATACTATGACGTTTTTGTCTATTTTTTGACGACATGCTATACTATGACGTTTTTGTCTATTTTCTAACGACATGCTATACTATGACGTTTTTGTCTATTTTTTGAGAACATGCTTTACTATGACATTTTTGTCTATTTCTTGACGACATGCTATACGATGACGTTTTTGTCTATTTTCTAACGACATGCTATACTATGACGTTTTTGTCTATTTTTTTACGACATGCTATACTATGACGTTTTTGTCTATTTTTTGACGACATGCTATACTATGTCGTTTTGTCTATTTTCTGACGACATGCTATACTATGACGTTTTTGACCATTTTTTGAAGACATGCCATGCTATGACATATTTGACCATTTTGTGACGACATGCTATACTATGACGTTTTTGACCATTTTTTGATGACATGCTATACTATGACGTTTTTACCATTTTTTGACGACATGCTATACTATGACGTTTTTGACCATTTCTTGACGACATGCTATACTATGACGTTTTTGACCATTTCTTGACGACATGCTATACTATGACGTTTTTGATCATTTTTGGACGACATGCTATACTATGACGTTTTTGACCATTTTTTGACGACATGCTATACTATGACGTTTTTGACCATTTCTTGACGACATGCTATACTATGACGTTTTTGATCATTTTTGGACGACATGCTATACTATGACGTTTTTGACCATTTTTTGACGACATGCTATATTATGAGTTTTTTGACCATTTTTTGACGACATGCTATACTATGAGTTTTTTGACCATTTTTTGACGATATGCTATACTATGACGTTTTTGACCATTTTTTGACGACATGCTATACTATGACGTTTTTACCATTTTTTGACGACATGCTATACTATGACGTTTTTACCATTTTCTGATGACATGCTATACTATGACGTTTTTACCATTTTTTGACGACATGCTATACTATGACGTTTTTACCATTTTTTGACGACATGCTATACTATGACGTTTTTGACCATTTTTTGACGACATGCTATACTATGACGTTTTTGACCATTTTTTAACGACATGCTATACTATGACGTTTTTGACCATTTTTTGACGACATGCTATACTATGACGTTTTTACCATTTTCTGACGACATGCTATACTATGACGTTTTTACCATTTTTCGACGACATGCTATACTATGACGTTTTTGTCTATTTTCTGACGACATGCTATACTATGACGTTTTTGTCTATTTTTTGACGACATGCTGTCCTATGACGTTTTTGTCTATTTTTTGACGACATGCTATACTATGACGTTTTTGTCTATTTCTTGACGACATGCTATACTATGACGTTTTTGTCTATTTTCTGACGACATGCTATACTATGACGTTTTTGACCATTTTTTGAAGACATGCCATGCTATGAGATATTTGACCATTTTGTGACGACATGCTATACTATGACGTTTTGTCTATTTTCTGACGATATGCTATACTATGACGTTTTTGTCTATTTCTTGACGACATGCTATACTATGACGTTTTTGATCATTTTTTGAAGACATGCCATGCTATGACATATTTGACCATTTTGTGACGACATGCTATACTATGACGTTTTGTCTATTTTCTGACGACATGCTATACTATGACGTTTTTGTCTATTTTTTGACGACATGCTATACTATGACGTTTTTGTCTATTTTTTGACAACATGCTATACTATGACGTTTTTGTCTATTTCTTGACGACATGCTATACTATGACGTTTTTGTCTATTTTCTGACGACATGCTATACTATGACGTTTTTGACCATTTTTTGAAGACATGCCATGCTATGAGATATTTGACCATTTTGTGACGACATGCTATACTATGACGTTTTGTCTATTTTCTGACGACATGCTATACTATGACGTTTTTGTCTATTTCTTGACGACATGCTATACTATGACGTTTTTGTCTATTTCTTGACGACATGCTATACTATGACGTTTTTGATCATTTTTTGAAGACATGCCATGCTATGACATATTTGACCATTTTGTGACGACATGCTATACTATGACGTTTTGTCTATTTTCTGACGACATGCTATACTATGACGTTTTTGTCTATTTCTTGACGACATGCTATACTATGACGTTTTTGACCATTTTTTGAAGACATGCCATGCTATGACATATTTGACCATTTTGTGACGACATACTATACTATGAAGTTTTTGTCTATTTCTTGACGACATGCTATACTATGACATTTTTGACCATTTTCTGACGACATGCTATACTATGACGTTTTTGTCTATTTCTTGATGACATGCTATACTATGACGTTTTTGACCATTTTTTGAAGACATGCCATGCTATGACATATTTGACCATTTTGTGACGACATGCTATACTATGACGTTTTTGACCATTTTTTGAAGACATGCCATGCTATGACATATTTGACCATTTTGTGACGACATGCTATACTATGATGTTTTTAACCATTTTCTGATATTTATTTACAATCCATCTATGCATATGCATTACAGCACAATACTGTTAAATTCTGTATTTTCATGCAACCACAGAGTGATACTGCTTAATCTATATTAGATTCATGTCATATTTTATATTTTTAGGTATATATTAAATTGTCATGAAACTTATGACCTTTCCTCTGTTGCTACCCTCACATTTCCTTGTTGGGGCTCTTAGCCTTAACTCAGCAGGGTTTACACTTTACATGTTACAGCATAAACACAACAGCACGTTTGCTTCACGCTGTAATAACTGAGATGTCATATGCGTATAATGTAATGTAATGTCAATGCCATAAACTGAGTAATTTCAGCAGCAGATGGCAGAACGGTTTCACAGTTAAAATAGTAAAGCAAAGATCCACCTCTCTTCATAATGCAATGTTCATGTCTGAGTATCAATAATGTATCAGAAGAAAATGTAGCATGGTATATTGACTATCAGTCCCATGAGAACACGTCTACCTCTACAGCAGGTAACTGCAGTGTTACCCTCTCTCTGCACACCCCTCCATCTGCTCACACTGATGAAATCCTCCACACATGTTGGGTCATTGGCGCCTTCAGCAAGAGGAGTTTAAAGTCTTTGTGCTCAGACTCACATGTGAAGAGAATAACAAGAGTCCAGCAGAGATGAGAGAAACAGACTGCTGCTGCTGCTGCTGCTGCTGCTGAGGAAAAATGGCTCTAATGACTTGTTTGTTCCTTCTGAGCAGCCCATCAAAGTCTCAGCACAAACCACCACCAGTCTGTAATGAGGCAGCTGCAGTTTCATCACATACAGACGCTGGCGATGAAGAGGAGCTCGAGAGCAGCAGAGAGCCACATAAGAAGAGTTCAGCTGCTGCACTTTAAAATGGCAGTAATGTTGGGTCTCCTGCCCTGCGGCTGCTCCACAGAGAGCCTCTATAACCATACAGACAAAGGTCTGATAATGACAAATAAAACTTTGCCCAAAGATGATGCGAAGCGATGCATGGCTCTCTGGAGCACCACAAATATTCACAATATCACATTTTTTCTGGTGGTGCAGTGGTGTGCAGAGGGGCGGGCTGTTCAATGTAACTGTCCGTCACTTTTCTGTGGGCAGACAAACCATCACAACCAGCAGCACTCGTGTCGGCCTTGATAGAGAGCCGCATGAAACCACAGTGTCTGCACAGCTGGTGCAACAAAAGCAGCAGCTTCAGAGTGCCGTCTGTCACACAGGTTGGGTTCAGACACAGTGCTAACTCGCTGCAGATCCACTCGTAAAACAGAAGAAAATACACTTGAATCACAAAAATGTTCCGGTGTTGGAACCAGGAACCATCTTGCTGTGAGGTGACCATGCTAACCACTGCGCCTCCGTGCCGCCCCTTGTTCTGGATTCAAATTTTGCATATTTTGGATGCAATGATCAACCAGCAAAAATTACAGATCTGTGCAACTGTGGATAACATTCAACATTTTCAGACATCACTCAGTCAAAGGTTACAGGCAGAATGGTGATCAGGCATAAGAGTAAAGTTTGGAAGTACTACGACAAAATAAACGAAATGACTGTACAGTGCAGTGGATTCCCATGAGCCACTGAATGGACACAGGACACCTGGATAACGCTGTGCAGGAATTTTTACACAGTTTTTCAGACATTTTAAAACATTTTTTTGCCGTCTTTCATTCGGCTTTCTGTCAAAGCCTGTTTGCTCCAGCGATGGGCATTTAATGTCATTTTATATTTGAGTACTCGTAAGAATAAAAAATCTAACTTAAGTACAGTAATGAACATCGAAACAAAAATTTGGCTAGAGGTCAGAGTTAGCCGTCCTTTCAACTTCAGAGATCAGCTAATAGGCGTTAGATCAGATGAAGGAATGTGAGGAGAAAGACGAGCAGAACACGACTGGCAGCAAAACACCTGCACATTAAATAATAATTTGAATGCTGCAACGTTTCGGTAACTTGACCTTCATCAGACAAACAAATAAAATCATTATTTTTGCCGGACGACAGTGTGCAGGAGTTTTTCTACTGATGTTGCATCGAGTCATTTCAGACTGTAAATGTTGAACATTATCTGCAGCTGTGCAGAGCCACCATTTTTTCTTTATGCTGCACAGAAATTTTCATATAGTTTTTCAGTTGTTTCATAATGTTTTTTTTAATCCTTCGTTCAGCCTGTGTCAAAGTTTGTTTGCACTGACGTGATTTTATTTGTCAGTCGCTCTGCTCCCTTTAACGCCATTCAATACAGACCTCCTCTGGGACCACAGAGAGACTTTGGAGTTGAATTTATATTTACTGCTGAATGCAAGATTGTAATGTAAAAGAGTATTTCTACTTTTATTGAAGTAAACAATCAGAGTACTTTACTTTTGGCCACAATACTCGTAGCGTGAGCAGCTGATAATCCCAAACCAATCATGCATTCATCATAACCCCGTCAATCAATCTTACAAAGGTACGAAAATGTGTGTCACTGAACACGTGACTCCGACTGAACCAGACTCACCTTCATTCTTCTCGACTCGATGCGGGACTTGTAGCAGAACTCGACCAGAGCGACCAGCATGGCGAGCCCCAGCCCTCCGATTAGGATGTAAAACACTCCAGCCACATTACTCAGACTGAGCGCGCTCGTCTTGTCCTGTCAGCACAGAGAGGCGGGGTCAGGGACAACCAATCACGGTGCAGATAGTCACGACATCACTACAGTTAGAATCATAGAAATCCTCAAAACAAAAAAAAATAGACAAAAGGTGATGCAATCTTGTCTAATTCAGAGACACGTTTTTCAGTTTCAAAGGCTGTGACGATGACGAGGCCGTTAAGTTAAATTAATCTTTAAAGGGGAACTTCACTGATTTGACCACGGTGCATTTAGGCAGGAAACATCCAATCACAGAGCCTCAAATCCTGTTAGCTGTGACACAACCTGAGTGAAAAAAAAAAAAATTTTTTACATTCTTTTACTGTTAGTAAACAGAGTGATGTTTGTTGGTGGGCGGGGCTTAGCTGGAGGCAAAACAGTTCTCCACAGACATTAGCTAGCGCTAGCTAACAAGTTGTGTTGTCTTGTTTTAGACGATGGAGGAAGATGATGTGAGTGGTGCGTTCAGAAACACTCATTGTGAGTGTGGGAGCGCACTCTGACACAAACTGGAGCGTTGATAAATTGGGAGCGCTGTGTGAATGTAGCGTTGGGTTATCCAGAGCAGCGCACTCTCAGAGTGGCAGAGCGCACTCTGGACACTCTGTCTGTGGAGACGGAGCAGCAGAGCACCGAGCGGAGTGAATGTGTGATTAACTTAACCGTTGGTTCATTCATGTAGAAATATAACGCTGCGTTTCTTCCACCAACAGGGCTCTCATTTTAGTGTAGAGCGTCAGACTGAATTTACCAACGCACCATGTCAGGTCACTCACTCTCCGGGACCGCCAGTGTTACTTGAATAAGTAAACACTGACCAACGGGACCAGACTGGCCGACCCGTATGCTCTCACTCAGTGGATGGATGATGTCACAGGAAGCCAATCTTACTTAATTTGATTCTGAATTTTGGTTTGAATTTAAAAATTCAACAATAGTTTAAGTTCAAGTTTTTTTTGTTTGTTTGTTTGTTTTTTTGTCTTTACCAGTTTCTTCTCCATAGAAACAGGTCCAGGGACTCATGGGTATTGTAGTATTTAGATACCTTCACCATGCTTAAGAAAATATCATATCCCAGAAACAAGGTTGGAATAATTAAAATAAAAATAAATAAATAAATAATTCAAATTAATAAAATTAAAAATAAATAAAAAATACACTAAAAAATGAAAACAGGCGGTCAGTAAAATAAAGCTGTGCGACTGTAACATCATCCAGGAGAGTTTCTGTCTTCAGAAACATTTAGGATATCCTTTAAAGAAAAAACAGGACTATAGAACAGGGGTAAACAAATGCTATAAATCCAGCTGCATTATGGGAAACGCAGTAACCAGCATATTTGGAGCATGACTTGTACTATATGCTGAAAGCTGCACAAGATTTACAGTTAACTTGATTTGATCATCTGTTTCAAGTTTACCAACTTGATGTAAAATTGGTGGAGTTCCCCTTTAATGTTCATCTCTGCTGAGGGTAAATGACCTCCTCCATCGCCTCCAGTCGCAGCCTTTGCTAATCCATATTAATATATGTGTCACATGCAGTTTCATGCACAGGAATGCAAACAGAGTGAAGGAACACAAAGAAAGAACTCATCTCTACAGACGGATTGTTTTTGTTAATTAACTGGCTTTAAATAAAGTTTCTTCACCCACCAGTTCACAGAGTCACAGTTATATTCAGTGCAAATAAAATAACATCCGTGCTGTTCTTCACTGTCGTTACGTAACTTCTGTCAACTCGTACAAAAGAAATAAAGTTTTACATCCTTCTTTAAGAAAAAGGGGGGATCTGATTGGTTGCTGCGTTTTTGTTACTCATGACATCACTGATTGTTTTTCTGTCACATGCATCACTCAGTTTTGGTGGGCGTGGCTTAGCTCTCTCTCATCCAATAGCATGCAGTCTGTTTAAAATAAATCCATAAACAAAAACAGCACTCGTAGTGGGCGGGGCTTCTCTTCAACAGGAAGTGTGGTGAAGTTTGGGAGAGCCTATCAGTGAGCTGTCCTCTCCAAACTGTCACGGTAACCCTCAGCCAATCACATTCTGCTGATTTCACTAAAAGACACGTTAAAGTCAGACTGAAATCAGGCTGTTTGTTTGTTTGTTTTAATATCGCTGTTGACTGAAAATCACATCAGTTTAAAACATCAGGTGAAAGTAAATATGACTGTCCAGAGTCTCCTCCTTAGTTAACTGTTTTTGTAGTTTCATTTTTTGTAGTTTCCTGTAGTTTATTTTTTCCACCCGTACTTTACTTATTGGTAGATGTATGTAGTTTCCTTTTTAGTAGTTACATTTCCTGTAGTTTCCTGTAATCTACTTTGGTAGTTTCCTGTAGTTCCATTTTTTGTGGTTTCCTGTAGTTTTCTTTTTGTAGTTTTCTGTATTTGCAGTTCCATTTTCTGGTTGAGTTTCCTTTTTTGTATAGTTTATGTTCTTGTAGTTGCCTTTACTTTACTTTTTGGTAGTTTCCTATTGTAGCACTTTCCCTTATTTAGTAGTTTCCTGTAATTTGGTTTTCCTGTAGTTTTGTTTTTGTAGTTTTCTGTAGTTTATTTTTTCCCACTGGTACTTTACTTATTGGTAGATGTATGTAGTTTCCTTTTTAGCAGTTAAATTTTCCGTAATTTCCTGTAGTTTCTTGTAGTGCCATTTTTGTAGTTTACTGTATTTGCAGTTCCATTTTCTTGTTGACTTTTTGTATAGTTTATGTTCTTGTAGTTGCCTTTACTTTTCAGTAGTTTCCTATTGCAGCAGTTTCCCTTATTTAGTAGTTTCCTGTAATTTGGTTTTCTTGTAGTTTTGTGTAGTCTCATTTTTTAGTTGTTTCCTTTTTTGTAGTGTCCTATAGTTTTCTTTAAAGTAGTTTTGTGCAGTTTACTGAGTTGTAAGTTTCCCTTTCTTCTAGTTTTCTTGGAGGTAAGTTTCTGAAGTTTCTTTTTGTAGTAGTTTAATTTTTTGGTAGTTTCCTGTTATTTAGTTTTCTGGTAGTTTCGTGTTGTTTCCTTTTCCAGTAGTTTGCTATGGTTGACTGAGTTTTAAGTTTCCTTTTTTTAAGTTTTCCTTCTGTTTTGTAGTTTCCTGTAGTTTATTTTGTGGTAGTTTTCTAAAGGTTTGTTTCCTTTTTTGTTTTTGTTTTCCTGTAGTTTATTTTGTTATAGTTTCCTGTATTTTCTCTCTTTGAAGGTTCCTGAAGTTAAGTTTCTTATAGTTTTCTGTAGTTTCCTGCATTTTAGTTATTTGTAGTTCCCTTTCCTGTAGTTTGTTGTTTTTTCTTGCAGTTAATTGATTTAGTATGTGGTAGTTCCCCTTTGCAGTTTCCTGTATTTTACATTTTTCTAGTTTCCTCTTTTTTAGTTTCCTGTTGATATTACTCTTCATCGTTTTACAATATACCATAGCGATATTTTTGTTTCTTCTGTTGTATTTAATCCTATTGTGTGCACACACACACACACACACACACACACACACACACATATAATTTCCTGACGTCTCTGTGGTTTGTCTCATTGCTGCAGTTTCAGTTTCAGTCTGACTTTAAGTCTTTTCTCCTCACTGACGACAGACTGATGAAGGTTTGTTAGTTTGTTGGTGACGGTCTGTTACACAGCAAGTTCACAGGAAACAGGAGGGACGTGACAGATTGGACACAAAAGCATCAGAGTGTGTGTGTGTGTGCGTGTGTGTGTGTGTGTGCGCAGGGAGGAAGAGGAGGGTGGTAAAGCTGTGGTCAGTAGCGTCAAATTCATCAAGTGTTGGTCGGCAGCCGTAAACAGAGAGAGGAATATATTTCTGTGGTTTTGAAAATCTGACTTTTTACATTCGACATGTAAACCTAAAAATCTGGAGCTTCTCCTCCAGGCAGATGAATTCCTTCTGTCCCGAAAGACAAAAACAAAAGCAAAAAAACAAAAAACAGTCTAACAATATAAAAGTAAATGTGGCAACCTCAGAAAGTCGGGATTTGAATTTAAAAGTGATGTAAAAAGTCAAATTTTCCAGTCCCTCCATCCGTCCGTCTGTCTGTCCGTCTGAGTGTCTGACTGTTCGTCCGAGTGTCTGTCTGTCCATCCGTCCGTCCGTTCGTCCGTCCGTCCGTCCGTCTGTCTGCGGCTGCTTCACAGTGAACTGTGCTGACCACAGAATATTCTGGAGAACAGAAGGATGGCTGAGCGGAGAAAAGCCTCTGAACAAATCTGATCTGGAGACATGAAAACCCCTTATCTCCAAAAAAGTCTGCTTTGTGAGAGCGGGTTAAAGCCCGGCTCATTTTCTCATCAATTTACATAAATGTATCTGAGCGTACACAGAGTCTGGAAAGAGAAGTTTTTAGGGGCACAAAGTTCAGAACATGTACTCAGAGTCACAGAGTTAGCGTTGGACAGCCTCTGAGTCTGAGTACAGACTGAAGCCATGAGGTTTTCACGTGCCGTCAGAGGACTTGGGTGTGTTTGATTTATCCTCCAGCTCTTCAGAACGGTCCGCTGAGCAGCAGGGTTACACTCTGAAAACAAAAACCTCTTCAACAAATGAATATAATGTTAATCACAGATGCAGATTTTAGTGCCGGCAGGTGTTGAACTTAAATTTGGTCAAATTCAAACTTTGGGAAATATTTTTATTTGCTTTCTTAAAACATCAGCTCCTCTCATATCTCACCAGGAAATACACTGCTCAGAAATCTGAAGGGAACCCTTACTGGTCACAGTCTGACAGGAAGTCAGTCAAACTTCAATCCAGTGATTGTGAATCAGTTTCAGCTGCTTTGGGTCAAATCAAAGAGACAAACAGGAAATGGTTTTACATGTGGTGTCCACAGACAGTTGCTCTCTCCTCATCCTTCCTCACTGACTCTTCTCTAGTTTGGTCTTCTGCTAGTGTCCTTGTCACTACTGGTAGCATGAGGCCGTACCTGCAGCCCAGTCAGGTTGATACCAGACACCAGGAGACCGGCCGTTACACCAGGAGAGCTGCACAGGGCCGTAGAAGGGCATCAACCCAGCAGCAGGACCGCTATCTGCTCCTTTGTGTGAGGAGGAACAGGAGGAGCACTGCCAGAGCCCTACAACATGACCTCCAGCAGGCTACTGGTGTGCATGTTTCTGACCACACTGTCAGAAACAGACTCCATGAGGGTGGCATGAGGGCCCCACGTCCTCTAGTGGGACCTGTGCTCACAGTCCAACCCTGGGTTCCTCCTGGTGCAGAGGGCCCTGGGTTCCTCCTGGTGCAGAGGGCCCTGGGTTCCTCCTGGTGCAGAGGGCCCTGGGTTCCAGGACATCATCCTCCGACTCATCAGGAGGTCATACAGGCAGGCGGGGGCCGAACACACTACTGAGTCACATGATGAGCTGATGTGATAAAGTCGCACACGTTGGATCAGCCTGTGATTTACATGTTTGACTCTGATTTTGAATCCTGTCCACAGTGGGTTGATGGTTTTGGTTTCCATTGACTGCTGTTACATCACTTTGTTCTCAGTAAAGATAGATAGATAGATAGATAAATAAATAGATAGATAGATAGATAGATAATGTTCCCTTCATTTTTTGAGCAGTGTATGTTGCTTTAGGTTTTGTTCTATTGATGCTTCCTGTCTGCACTCCGTCCCTTTACTGCTGTGATGTTGCAAATTTCCCTGCTGTATCTTATCGTATCTTATAAAAACATATATTTTGATTTATTGATGACATTAAAAGGTAAACTTTGCAGGATCTTCCCTTTGCTGGCCGTGGTCAGGGTGCTCCTGGGGACAGTACACAGGTGAGGTCAGGACTTTATAAAAAAGGTAGTCACCAGGCACCAGACCGTAAGCAGCACGCATCTAAGAGGAAGCCTTGAATATCACGGACACAGCTCCAGAAAAAAAAAAAACAAACAAAACAAACAAAAAACGCAAATATAGGAAGGCGAAACTGGGAGTGAACAGAGCTTGTTCCAGGGTGACAGTACGTCAGGGGTGGCCTGTTTCCTGTTGGACGGGTAGGTGCCAGCGGTTAGCTTAGTTAGCTTGCTAAAGTATCGGCTTTTTGATTACAACGATGTAACATTCCTACAAAGGTACAGTAGCTTCCAGTGACTGCAGCACATCGTCACTCCAACCTTGTCTCATATTGAAAAAAAAAAAAAAGTCAAAATACACTTCTGTGTTCACAGGAAATTTAACGTTTACATACAATCGGTACAACACGGGAATCAATGTTTTTTTTTCCTCCAGCAACAAACACACGTGGTTGAGTTTAGGAAAAATAACAGGGTTTGGCTTTACAGACTTACAGGACGCAAACACCGCTCTCTCGGGTCAAAGTCGGTGGTTGTTGGACCCGTACACCACCCCTCCCACCCGCCCCAGTCAGACTTTAGCCACCCTAATGTTTGTCCTTGTCCTGCTGCGTTTCCCCCTGACGCCGTTAAACAGTAACGGCAATGCTCAAGTCACTGCCCAAGCACCGGATTTCGACGACTTCAGGCAGTGTCAGGAGGAGGGGCCAAGTTTGCATGTTTTCAAACAGTAACCTGTTGCAAGCTGCATCTGACTGCTCGCTCTGGTTAAAGAATATATAACCTGAAATATGGACATTAATAACAATAATAACATTTCATGTTATGTACCAAATTAAAGCTCAACACCTGGTGGCAGAAACAGCTGTCCAAACAGAGGAACCATCATGATGCTTTGTTTTAGACTGCAGATCTGTTTCAGTGCAGGCTTCGGCCTCTGACAGGGTCACAGCCTTTCAATGGGCCCACACTCACAGAAAAAGAGTCACATCTTAGTCACTACTTTCTCTACAAGAAAAAAAAAGCTGACAAACTGAAGTGGACTGAAACTTCTTTTTTTCTTTTCAGAGTGTAGCCGCTGAGGTTCGGGGTATTTGGGGTGTGGGTCTGATGAGGGTATGGTGGGGTGGGGTAAACCAACACATGACCTCGGGACCAGGCCGAGCAACCTCAAGAACTGACCTTTCTGCCGGAGTCCTTGTGTCCACACTCCCCCTTGTCATACCACCACTTGTTTTTCAACTTGTCTAAGACGGCTTGTTCATTGAGCTTCAGTACTGCTAGGTTTACTGGGATTCTTCACAGAACCATGTGAGGAAGGGAGGGGGAGGGGGGTTGGAAATAACATAAATAACATTATGCACCTCCATGTTATCTTATGTTATTGTTCAGCTGCACAGCAACAGGGCTGCGGAGGCTACAGCAGCAGCAGCAGCGGCAGCGGCAGCGGCAGCAATGATTTTAGCAAAACTGGCATTTGCAGTACAGTCGCTGTGGTACGCTACAGAGAACACCTCAACAACAACAGAAAGAAAAACATAAAACAGGCACAATCACACAGAAAAATGCTTTGGTAAATGTTAGCGTCAAAGTGATATGCATTAATACTCCATCTAGCTTGGTTTGGCCTGACTCCCTACGTGCGAGATGTGTATTACTATATCACTTTGGGTAACCGGCAAGAGCTGAAAACACTCCGGGACCTTTGGGATCACAGAACCAAACAGTCTGCGGTCCAAAAACCAGGAAACATGTCATCTGTAATCTTTTGTGGTGGAGAGCAGCTGAAGGCCTTGATGGAGTCGACAGTGTCCATAAGCAAGGAACTGGCTCCAGAGGTAAGATGATCAGAGGGGGGTATTTTACTAACTGAACAGGCTAACCCTGATTCACTGTCAGTTATTGACAGACCTGGATCCTCCTTTGCTGTAGAAATGACCACTTACATGACGCCCATATATCTATGATAATATAAATATGTCTCCACCAGTGCACCCAGGGCTGTTTTTGGTAAAGAGTTGTGGTAGAGTCCTGTTCCACAAATGTTTGTCTTTCCCAAATTGCATCTTTAGCACAGTAGTTTGTTTTAATTAGTGAGACTTTTAAATTATATCAAAAGGACGTGATCCTTTATTTACAGAAGGCCTGAGGAGCAGGGTAAAAAAAAAATCCGTGGTGTGAGCCACAGTGCTGAAACAGCTGAGCAGAACCGTCCTGTTGGCGAGTATTTGAAGTGTGTGCAGTGGGCTAATCAGAGATTTCTTGTGGTGTTGTAACGGTGGCTTTGGTGTGGAAAAAAACGTGAATCAATATTTCTCTCTTGCTTGCTTGCTAAGTAGACTGCGTATGTTCGAGCATAGCTACTTTAACACTGTGGGCGAGTGGTTCTCCTCACGGCGCCACGGCCCAGGTTCATTCTGTTTTGTTTTACAGTGGATGTTTGAAGTTCGTTAAGTGAGATTGTAATACTTTTTGTTTACGCCAAGTTTGGCCGAATATTTTAACGCCCTTGTTTGTATAGTGCACAAAGTGCTTCATTCTGCTCGTTTTTCTCATTCTTGAAACGGCCTTAAGGTTTATCTCCTCTGCAGGAGATAACCTCCCATACATAGGAGATAACATCATGTAAGTAGGAGTTAACATCCGTAAGTAGGAGATAGTATCCCCTAGTGTAAAAGATAAATTGTCGTATGTAGATGATAACATACTATACGTAGAAGATAATATCTCATACATAGAAGATAACATCCTGTACATAGGAGATAATATCTTATACACTCATACCTAGAAGAGAACATGCCGTTCGTAGGAGATGACATCCTGTAAGTAGGAGACAATATCCCATACGTACAAGATAACATCCCATATGCACGAGATGTCTTGTACATGGGAGGTGACATCCCAGATACAGGAGATAATATCTCGTATGTAGAAGACATCTCGTACGTTGGAGGTAAACAGGATTTAGCCTACATTGCCTGCCTTTCAGTGCTTCTGTAAATACTGCAAATTGCAAATCTGGTGAGACCAGCTGTCCTCTGTCGATTTCTGAATCACCACCCACAGCTCCAGTTTGTTCACCTGTTTGAACAGACTTGGTGTTGTTCCCATTGATAAAACAGTAATCAAACAGTAAATCAGTGGACCGTTTTAAGGTAGGATTATTCTCTCTAAGTTTGTTATATAAAATAGCCCCTGGATCAGAAGGTGGGATGTCAACAAGGCCTAAGAGTGAATCAAATGATGGATCAAATCACCTCCTATCCCAGAGTTGAACCAGTCTTTCTACAGCTGTGAAAAACACCAAACAATAGTTTTGGGCAGTTTCAGCGGTGTCATCCGGAGTGTTTTATGCTTGATATTTAAGTTTTGGGTTGTTGCCGGTTACCCTGGTGTGTCATTGCCTGTCGTTACCCGTTGGGGGTTACGGTGATCTGACCTTGGAGTCCCCTCCCCCGATGCCGCACTCTCCCTTGTCATACCACCATCTGTTTTTCAATTTGTCCAACAGGCCCTGCTCGTTCAGTTTTAATACTGCCAAGTTTACAGGGTTTCTACGGGGATGATAGTAATGAGGGATAAAAGGGAACTAGGTGTTACCATGGTGAAGATAGCAACATCATTACAAGTACTCTACTTCTGTCAGGCATGTAATGGGTCTATAAAGGACAAGTTCACTGCTCTTCAACCCAGACCTTGTTAAAATGTAGTTTCCAGTCTACATAGTTTCGGTGAGAAAAAGTGCTGCAGACGTTCACTGGGCTTGAGTCAAAGAAATAAACGGGATGTGGAAACACCTTTTGCAAATACATTCTGACACAGCATTTAATTCACGACTGATCACCTGTTTGTTTTGCCTTTGGTGTATTCCCGTGCATCAGAATCACTCTTTCAATTTGTCTGTGTTTCCAGATGGCACGAAACGTGGCCAATACTAGCTGACATATAAGAGCGATTAAAACTTGCCCATCCATCCATTTTCAACCGTTTATCCGAAGCAGGGTCTCAGCGGCAGAATGTTGAGCAAAATATTCCAGACGTCCCTCTCCTCAGCAACGCTTTCCAGCTCCTCCTGGAGGACCCCGAGGTGTTCCCAGACCAGACAAGATATGTGATCCCTCCAGTGTGTTCTGGGTCTGCCCCGGGGCCTCCTACCAGCTGGACCAGGAGGATCCTGATCAGATGTTGAACCACCTCAACATGAAGGAGCAGCGGCTCTACTCCGAGCTCCCTCCAGATGTCTGACTCCTCCCCCTATCTCTAAGGCTGAGCCCAGACACCCTACAGAGGAAACTCATTTCAGACGCTTGTATCTGTGACCTCATTCTTTCAGTCACTACCCAGAGCTCATGACCACAGGTGAGGGTTGGGACGTCAGTGAATCAGTAAATCAAGAGCTTTGTCTTCTGGCTCAGCTCCCTCTTAACTATGACATGTTTGGTGCAGCACCGGCATCACTGCAGACACCGCACCAAACCGCCAATCCATCTCGTGCTCCATTCTACCCTCACTCATGAACAAGACCCCGAGATACTTGAACTCCTTCACTTGAGGCAGTAACTCTCTCCCAACCCAGAGGGAACAATCCATCGTTTCCTGTCAGAGAACCATGACCTCAGATTTGGAGGTGCTGACTCTCATCAGGTCACGGTGTGATAATGCCAAGGTGACCTTTTTGCAACCTTGTTTTGTTTTGAGTTCTTAACCTCTACTTCTTCTGCTCTGTTCACTGGTCGAATACAGCCATGTGTAAAGCATGGCCTATACTGCCACCCTCTGACCAAACTATGCTTAGGGTAGCCTAGTTTATTCACTTAAAAACAGTTGATGGAAACACGCCTTATTCATGTTTCTTTTTTGGAACATTTCAAAAGTGTGCTAAAAATTTGCTTGACGTTTTTATGGAAACACATTGATACCAGGATCAGATCATGGAAAAGGCTCAGATTGGTGCTCACAGGTGAGCACCTACCGGTCAGGTCACTCCCATAGTCAAAGAAAAAGCATCTTAGAAACCATCACCACTTTGTTGTCTCATCAAAGAAAAGCTGAAAGTTAAGGGGCTGCGGGCAATGTTTGGACATAATGGACCTGGAACTGATGACTAGCTCTTAGACTATCTCCTTTCTCAGGGTGAAAAGACTCAGTGCGTGAAGATGATAGTTTGATGATACTTTCACGCACTTCAGTATTGTCTTTGGAACCAAACTCCTTTTCTTTGAGTGATCCCTCTTTGCTGCATTAATACAGTTTTTGGATTCAATCAGTCCATTTCCATCCACAGTGAAGTGGAGCTCCAGTCCCAGCTGGACGAGGACATCTAACTGGCCTACTGTCCTTGTCCCAGTATACAAGCACGGGAGGGGAATCCATTTATTGAGCCAAGTATGTGCGACTCCTCTACGATAGGTGGAGATATGCCCCCTTTCAGCTTGTTAGTATTGGACCTTTTTCCTGTTGGCCTATTACGTCACAGACCAAACAATCACCATTCCGTGTTTATCTCCTAAACATGTAGACGGCGTTAAGCTATAATGCAAAGATTTAAAGAGATTGTTCATAAAACAGCAAGGACGAAGTGAGTCAGCGTGACGGCTGACGTTACCCTGCTTGATAAAGGAAGGACTTTGATGATTCGGGAGGAGGTCCAGATTAAATCACTTATGCTTCATAGTCAGAGGAGCTATCAGGAGAATCCTAGAAAGAATCTCTCATGGGAGTCTTTCTCTGGACAAGTCCCAAGCACGACAGACTGGAAGGACATCCACGGGTAACATTTGGATATTCTGGTGGGACTATGTGTCCCGGCTGGTCTAGGGTCACCTGGGGTCCTCCAGGAGGAGCTGGAGGGAGTTTTTCTCAGCTGTGACATGCGGATGGATCGATGGATGGAAAACTGTTTGTACTGTGTCCGGTGATCAGCTGCAGCAGAATTAGTTTCTACACTAGTGAAGGGAAACAACATTTTAATACAGTCTGGACTGAAAAACAGCAAACGTATCCTGTTACTGACGACTGCGCAGCAATCCTCCACTTGCATTAATTTCCATTCATTACCTGATGAATAAAGGAGGAACAACAGTCAAATATTTGGACAAAAATTCCAACAGGAATATGAAATAACATCAGGTACCAAATTATCTTTTACACTCTGACCTACCATGTTGTTTTTCCCTACAAATGACACCAGTTCCCAGCAATTGGCTGTTGTTCCTCTTTACATAGCCATGATGATCAAAGCAAAGAAATTATAAAATGATCAGTGATGAGCAAACCAGTATAACTTCAGTGTGAAGAGATGATAACAATAATCAATGAGATGATGACTACAGCAAAAGAAGAGTTTTGTTCTGAAGTGAATTGTTACACGAAAATAAACAATCAAGAACTGAGTATTCAAAAATGATTTGGATCCAACATTGTTTGAAAAAAAGTCAACTTGAAGTTGTACATTTAAGAAAGACCAAAACCAGCGATGTCCAACTATTTATGAACTTGAGGCGTCTGGTGATACTTTGTATTTCTTGACACAAGTGAAGTTGCCATTAAACTTTGGTCAGAACAGCGGTTGGCGTAAACAGACCGATTCACAATGTTTGTTAACAGTAACTCCTGGGTAGAAAAGTTCTGCATCGCTTGCATACAATTACACAGCTCTGAGCAAACGCAGATGACGAACAACTGAGATACCGAGAGAAAATAGTTACATCTTGTTGTATACGAGAAGTGGAGAGGGGTTTAGGTTTTTCACATTTCTGCAAAGAGCAAACATGCTCAAAGACAGCGCTGGACTTTGGATGCGTTCACACCTGCCCTGTTTGGTTCAATCAAACCCAGTGTGTTTGCCCCCTCAGTGCGGTTTATTGTGCAGGTGTGAACACACCAAAACAACCGGACTGAGACCTTCTTGAAGAGGTGGTCTCAGTCCGGTTCCAAAGGAACTCTGGTGCGGTTGGTTTGTGGTGAGAAGGTGTTGCGACCTGGATGTGAAGCAACTGCAGTCACATGACACATTGTTTGGGTTAAACATGAGCATGTTACAGTCCTGGAGGATTATTAATGTGCACCTCCTCCTGTACTGCCTTAATATGCACATTCAGCACATCCAATGCATCAAAACATTGTTTTCTAGTTGGAGCCGCGCCTCGTTTTCAAACTGTATGGTTTGACTAAAATGAACAATGACAGCAATATAGTCCACGATGAGCAGCGCTAACATCAACCTGCGTAGTTGTCCCTCCATTGTGACATTAGAAAGTGTCACATTTATCTTGCAAGTGTACTCTTCTTCAACGTTTGCTTTACTTCCTGGATTTTTCCCACATGGAAATTCTGACCAATCAAGAGGAGCTTTCTCACACAAGGCATTTGATCTGGTCCTCTTGTAAATGCTGCCGTGAGAACACCAACCAACTCTAGGCAATTATACAACTTTGTGACAACATGAGTCCCTGATTCAGACCAGAGGAGACCACTCTAGGGCTGACAGCAGCCTCAGTGTCTGAAAAAGCAGGAGATCAGGGACAGACCAGCGACCTGTATTTCTCAAAAAGACGAGGGCTCTACTATGTCAGGTGTTGGGAAATCATGGTGGCCTGGTCCTCATGACTGAATTTGTGGGAAGCATTTTGTAAGCAGTAAACTTTATTTCTCATTTCATTTTCAGTAAACAATGGAAAAACTTATTTGAGGCCTTTGGCATTGTGTTAGTTGGGTAAAACCAGGCTATTCACTGTATGTTTTAGGAGACACATCAGCTTGCTTGGCTCAACAAGTGACACATTATGCATATATTAAATTAATGGTAAATTAGTGGAGCTGAGAGTCGCCCCTGCTAACAGCTTAATTAAAGATTGTGTTTAAGAATTACCTGCGATATGTTCAGGTTTTTCATAGTTACAGCATCATAACCACGTCTCTACATTCGGAACAAATCACTTAATTAGGTCTGTCGGACCACCACCTCTTTAAACGGCTGAAAATGACAACAGAAGTAAAGTTCATCTATTTCAAATTTCTCCGCAATTCAAATCAACTGCCAGCCGTCTACCCAGAAGTGACTGTCGACCAAATTACTGAATTATCACCTGAATCAGACGGTGGCCTCGAGGGCTCAATGCACTGCCAATTAAGAAAACACACAAGAATACACAAAACACAAGCAAATCAAGAAAACGTCTTCACCAATAATCCAAAAAACTCCCCAATGACAGATAAACAGACTTCAATAACTTCACAAACCAAACACCATGGCAACAACAAACATGTCCCGGCTGTGTGCATCACTTTTTAGTGTCCCCTAGAAACAGATTCTGTTGTCTTGTGGTGCAACTTTCAGCCAATCTCTGTAATTGCATGTTTTCTTAATTTGCAGTGAGTTGAGCTCTCAGGGCCACCGTAGAATCAGACCGCAGTCAGTTCAGCATCAATGCTGATGAAACCATTTCCTGTCAACCAGTGGCCGATGAATGAGTTTATATTTGGGCAGCTTCTGGTTTATCCACCCCAAACACTTCCAGTGGATGGAACTACTTGACAAACTCCGTCAGCCATTCGGCGTAACGAACACGTTACAAACACGCTGTAACATTATGGGAACTGCCCATTGTTCCGACCATATTAAACTCCGAAATCATCATGATGCCCTGTGGTTAAGGTCTGGTTAGGTTTAGGCAAAAAAACCACTTGGTTAGGGTCAGGAAAAGATCATGGTGTGGGTTAAAATGAAAAAGAAAGTGACAAACACATAAGCCGTGAGCCTGCTCCGCCTCAAGCCGGTCGCGGCGCACCATACGCCCGCTGCGAGCCGTTCAGCACCGCAGACAGTCGGACTAATGGGATGGACCCAACATTAGACAGTAACAGTAGAAATAGATTTTCGATGACTAAACCATTTTTCACTAATTAAAACATTTTGAGTTTTTGTATACTAAACTGTTTAGATTTTTCGTTTACTTGAATGTTTTGAATTTTTGTGGACTAAATCTATGAAGGATAAACATGACTAGTATTTTCGTAGTATTTCCTCTTCAGAGGAAGACTGAATCTAAAATAGCTGTCAAAATGAGCACTGTGCAAAAACGCCAAAAAACATCTTTTCCCCTGAGAAACTAAGTGACGTCAAACTCTTGTTGTTGTTTACATGTTATTGACTTTATTTCTGCAGTAACTTGCGTTTTACATCATCAACTACAACGCAGTCCCTGATTGGCTGCTTACGTCCTGATTGGTCCAGATTGGATTTTAATTTTTGGATACAAGGCGGAGCAGCATCGAGTCCAGACTCACATTTTCAGGACAGTCTAACTGGGGTAGTTTATCCCACGTGGACTACAAGTGTCAGTCAGAACTTAATAACATCTGTTCTTAACGTTGTCTCTTCTCTGTTGAAATCAATCAATCGGACATTTTCAAAAGAAAAACGGTAACAATGCCACTTTAGAACAAAACTCCTCACTCAGAACAAACAGCAGCACAGTCATCTTCAGTCTCAGTGACTCTGCAGCAGCAGATGAAGCAGCAGCTCTGACGCTGGCTGATAGAGTTTATACGTGGAAACGATGAAATGAAGAACTCGATATTGTCAGCTGTTAGTACGGAGAGCCGGTCAACCCAGAGAGGAGAGCACAGAGTCTGTTCAAATGGAACTAATGAGCTGTGTAAAGGTGATTATCCAATATGCTCAGCATTCGAGTGGTTTAACACAACACTGTTGCTAGGCAACTGATCACAAAGACCAACACCGTCTCTTTCGCTTTACAAAAAATGGTGAAAAACGTCCAGGGCTTGTTTTTTTGTTTTTTTGTCTTTCAGCAGTAGTTATAATATCTGCCATCACAGATTTTCACTCCAGAATTTGGTTTCAATAAATCAATTTAATACAAAGGCAGAAATTTGCTCAGTTCTGTTTTTCTGTCTGTGGAACACTGATTGATATTGTAAGGACACACACACACACACACACACACACACACACACACACACACACTTTCTGCAGTGATTAATTTCACAACATAGAGGAACATACATATGATTACATTGAGCGTACTAATCTCATCTGCGGAGCTCATTTCCGTCCTCTGACTCTGGGTTGGCTGTAAAATGCTGATGTGAAGCAGAAAGAATGAGAACAAGATGTTCTCTCACAGAACATCTGATAACAACATGAACAAAGTCCACTGACGTCTGAAACAAAGGAGGGAAGAAACATGACTTTCAAATGCTGCTGCCAGATAAAAAAAACAGTTTGGACGAAATTCATCTTTTAACTGAGCGACCGACATGTTTGTTGGTTATTTCCCTTAAGAGAACAGTGTCCAGCAGCAATTTAACCCTTTAACGTCCTGCTCCAGATTTTAATGGGGCACATTTGCGTCACTATATCTATTATATATATATATATATATATATATATGTATATGTTGAGCTATCTCTACCATTCGGTTTAGGTATGTTATGCAAAAAAACATCCAGTAGATGTCGTTGTATCTTCAAATAATGTGTTTTTGCAATTTGTCTCCTGAACGAAGTTGGTAACAAAAACATGCACTGCAGACCTGAAGTCTCTGTGTGGTGGGATTTTCAAAGGTAGACATGTTTATTTAACACTAGGACTGGATATTGTCACTGATTTCCAATTTGATTCGGTTCGATGCCGATTCGATTCAGGGTTATTTCAGTTACAATACCAATTTTTGCGAGTATGTGAAAGAGATTCTGAGAGAACTAATACTGTCAGTTTTACAAGGAATTATTTTAAAGAAATTCAGGACAGGAATAAACTGAATATTTTATAACTAAATGTTTCTAGAGCAACAGTAATAATAAAATGGCAGAGTCACATTATAAACTCAATATCTGACTGGAAACAAATCTAACATGTCAACAAAACAAATCATATTCCTGACGTCACAATACTGAGTGAAGTTTAGAAAGAATAAAGAACACAGACATCAGTATCAGTCCTGCTGTGCTCTCTGCCGCTGAGGACACTCACTGCCTGCAGTCACATGACCACAGGTCACATGACCTTCAGGTAAGTTTTAAGATACTTTTCTACATGTAAACATGTTGCTGATCAGGTGTAGTGATTAAGTATTGACTTTTGCTCGCGGAGGTTTCATTACACTCACAATAACTAGCGTAGATGTCATCAGCTCGTTATCTTCACCTCTCTGTCTCTGCTGTGACGTCTCTACTCCATGTTTGTGTGTCTGTGTGTGTGTAAAGGTGATGCACCCGCCCGACGCTCAAACAGCAGGAGGAGCGGCTGCTGCAGCACGATAATAAATTACACCAAAACATAAAAACAGTGAGCTAACAGTTACAGATAAAAGAACACGTAATGTCGAAGCCTTTAAATACTACGGTCGTTAATAATAATTTAGCACCGCGCCCCGTTGACTACTGGTGAGAATAACGGGGTTAATAACTGAGTGTCAGGTGACACCACCAGCCCGCTGAGTCGAGCTCAGACCGGCCAGTTCACACCGCTGACATGCTCACTTGTGTGCGCTTGCATGAGACATGGGCACCGCCTTCATGTGTGTTCACGTGCTTTCGCTGGTCTCACACGCAAGCGAACACACGTCAGTACAGTGCCCAGAGAGGCAGTCAGAGCTACAGGCTACAATGAGGCTAAAAACAGAGTTCAAATGACGTTTTTCCAAACAACTTTTTATGTCGGGGCTTCAGGACACTTGGATCACTACGGACGAGCAGTATGGAGATATTTTGTGGTTTCAATGATGTGTTTTTGGATGTTTGAATCTGGGGCGCCGTCAGCCTCCATTAGGTGGAGTTGTGTTGCTACCTCCTCTCCCCTTGGATCTCTGCAAGTGATGTGAGGACTCTAAAACTTCACCTGAGCCTCCCTCGGCATATGGGTGAGTAGATAATGGCTGCATTTACATTTTTGGGTGCATTATCCCTTTAATGCAGCGTTTTATCTGACAGCAGCACAGTTAGAACAGAGACAGAACAATAGATAGATAGATAGATAGGAATGTTAGTAGGGTTGTCAGTATCGTGACTGTAGAGGCAGAGAGACAGGCAGGTCGCAGTCAGACAGGCAGAACAGAGGACATGACAACAGACAGGTAAACAGGCCGACAGATCAGGAACAGGCAGACAGACTGAAACACTGAGACGGACAGACAGACAGACACACATATGGACAAAGACAAACAAGAGAGAGAGAGAGACAAGACAGACAGAGACAGATTAAGAGACTGACAGTGAGACAGAAACACTGAGACAGACTGACAGACAGACAGACACACAGACAGTAAACTGACAGACAGTTCTGTAAGACAGAACTCTGAGACCCTCGTCTGAGGACTCCTGTGGGTCGGTCTGTTTGAACCGGCGCTCCGTGCTCTGCAGAGGTGGGACCAAGTTAACCATTTTCAAGTCACCAATCAGGTCTTAGACTCAAAACTTTGGGTTTCAAGTCCTCAACAAGTCAGAATCTATTTCAGTAAACACTTAAAGAGTCAAACAAGAAGTGTCCTCCAGTTTGAACACCACAATGAGAATCTGTTCCGTCTCTTGAAGGGACAGTTTGGATTTTTTTTCAGTGGGGTTATTTGAGGCCTTTATCCACAGTCAGTGTGTTACCTGCAGTAAATGTCACTCGGCACGCCTCCAGTTTGGAGAAGCAGACAGGAGTCTTGACACAGAAGCTAAACAATGTCCTGCTGTGGACGAAACCATCATCATCCTCACTGTGACCTTGTCACATGTCCACGTTTGGTCATGGACTTTCCACGTCCACATATGACGTCCAAGGTACCCTGGGTGTGTTGGTTGTTGACGTTCTGGGACGCCGTGTCAACTTCAGCCTGTTACATGCATTGTCTGTTTTCAAAATACACTTCTGTTTTCACAGGAAATGTACAGTTTGATACAGTCTCTTTCAAAATAAAAGCACTACGTCGGTACAACACCACCAACTGATGTTTTTTTCCTTCAACAACACACGTGGTTATATTTAGGAAAAAAGAACAGGGTTCGGCTTTACAATCTTACAGAAAGTGAACACCGCTGTCTCAGGTGAAAGTCAGTGTTTGTAGTTTCAGGTTGTTTCAAACCCTGGCGTTCAGTGGTGATTATTTACTGTTTTTCTCAATGGAGTCTGACCTTAAAGAGAGCAGAGCTAACGGCTTTGGAAATGACTGTCGTCTCCCCGTGTCAGCGTGGGTTTCCTCCAGGTGCTCTGACATGTTCTCCCCGTGTCAGCGTGGGTTTCCTCCAGGTGCTCTGACATGTTCTCCCTGTGTCAGCGTGGGTTTCCTCCAGGTGCTCTGACATGTTCTCCCCGTGTCAGCGTGGGTTTCCTCCAGGTGCTCTGACATGTTCTCCCTGTGTCAGCGTGGGTTTCCTCCAGGTGCTCCGACATGTTCTCCCTGTGTCAGCGTGGGTTTCCTCCAGGTGCTCTGACATGTTCTCCCCGTGTCAGCGTGGGTTTCCTCCAGGTGCTCTGACATGTTCTCCCCGTGTCAGCGTGGGTTTCCTCCAGGTGCTCTGACATGTTCTCCCTGTGTCAGCATGGGTTTCCTCCAGGTGCTCCGACATGTTCTCCCCGTGTCAGCGTGGGTTTCCTCCAGGTGCTCTGACATGTTCTCCCCGTGTCAGCGTGGGTTTCCTCCAGGTGCTCTGACATGTTCTCCCTGTGTCAGCGTGGGTTTCCTCCAGGTGCTCTGACATGTTCTCCCCGTGTCAGCGTGGGTTTCCTCCAGGTGCTCTGACATGTTCTCCCTGTGTCAGCGTGGGTTTCCTCCAGGTGCTCCGACATGTTCTCCCTGTGTCAGCGTGGGTTTCCTCCAGGTGCTCTGACATGTTCTCCCCGTGTCAGCGTGGGTTTCCTCCAGGTGCTCTGACATGTTCTCCCCGTGTCAGCGTGGGTTTCCTCCAGGTGCTCTGACATGTTCTCCCTGTGTCAGCGTGGGTTTCCTCCAGGTGCTCCGACATGTTCTCCCCGTGTCGGCGTGGGTTTCCTCCAGGTGCTCTGACATGTTCTCCCTGTGTCAGCGTGGGTTTCCTCCAGGTGCTCTGACATGTTCTCCCCGTGTCAGCGTAGGTTTCCTCCAGGTGCTCTGACATGTTCTCCCCGTGTCAGTGTGGGTTTCCTCCAGGTGCTCTGACATGCTCTCCCCGTGTCAGCGTGGGTTTCCTCCAGGTGCTCTGACATGTTCTCCCCGTGTCAGCGTGGGTTTCCTCCAGGTGCTCCGACATGTTCTCCCCGTGTCAGCGTGGGTTTCCTCCAGGTGCTCCGACATGTTCTCCCTGTGTCAGCGTGGGTTTCCTCCAGGTGCTCTGACATGTTCTCCCTGTGTCAGCATGGGTTTCCTCCAGGTGCTCCAGCTTCCTCCCACAGTCCAAAGACATGCAGGTTAATTGGTGACTCTAAATTGTCCGTAGGTGTGAATGTGAGTGTGAATGGTTGTCTGTCTCTACGTGTCAGTCCTGTGATAGTCTGGTGACCTGTCTGGGGTGAACTCAGCCTCTCACCCATTGTCAGCTGGGATAGGCTCCACCCCCCCGTGACCCATAACAGGATAAGCGGTTACGGAAAATGAATGAATGAAATAAAAAAATGAATGTACACTTACACGTGGCTTGCTGCTGGTTCTGTCCACAGCAGTTCACTGTTTAGCTGCCATGTTGGACTCCTGTCTGCTTCTCCAGACTGGTGGCATGCAGGGCATGCAGACCGACATCTACCATAACACACTGACTATGGAAAAGTACAACACCACTTCAAAAGATCCAAAGTATCCCTTTAATATGTTATAGATGAGTCATTGTTAAGTTAAACCTCAAGTCATAAACCCGTGACGTACGTCCACACCTCTGCACGCCAGGCTCGCTGTTCAGGTCCCAGACTTTTGGCATATATATGTTATAAAACTGTGAAAAATAAAATGTAGTTTGGTTCATGTGACCAGTCATGTTTGATTAAATCTTTTCTTGAAACTGAATATTTTATCCATTAATTTATCTCTGATTTAAAACCAGGAAGAACGTGCTTATAATCAGTTGATTAATTTGCACATGGAGGGTCTGATTGGTCTGATTTCCCACAACAACAGACAGAACAGGACACCAACATGAACCGCACATGGACTGTCCCCTGTCCGGAGATTCAGAGTGTACCTGAGGGGCGATCCTTTGGGCGTGGCCACTCCGTAACCTTTAGAGTCCAGGTTTCCCCCCACTTTCATGGTGTCACAGGGCTTCCTCTGCTCGATGTACTCGTTCATGGACGACTCCAGGAGGTAGGCATACTTCCCCTTTGACTTCCTGACTCTGATCACGCCCTCGTTAGTGTTCTTGACGAACACTGAAGGGTCTGCGCTTCGCATGTACGACCACATCTTCTCAAAAACTGCAATCTTTGACCGCTGACATAGAGAGTGAAGACAAAAAGAGATGATCAGGGTGTCATATGTGGCATCTTACCACAGGACAAGCTTTTACCTTAAAGCACAGAACGCTCCTCGGCAGCACTCTGCCAGAACTCTTCGGCAAAAGTTAAAGTTTTACATTGGGTTTGTTTTTACAGCTTTTATTCAAACTTTTTTGTCATCTTATGCAGAGTCAGGGTGGGTTCAGCCCGATCCTCAACACCACAAACAAAGTGTAGAGATTATGGATGGGTATCAATCCAAAAGAAGAACAAATGTGTCCTTACCCTGAAGAACTCTTTAGTGGATCCTCCGTCCAGGGTACCATAGGCGATCTCGGTCTGCTTGGCCAGGTCCTCGGCGCTCTCTATGGGGGACACCATCCTCTCCACAGTGAGGAAGGCTGCCAGGTTGGCTGTATAGGAGGAGATGATGATGAGGGTGAAAAACCACCAAACTCCTCCCACGATTCGACCTGAGAGTGACCTGAGGAGAACGAAGGAGAACACCCGTCAATCTAAAGCTCTGTCTCTTTTTTCCCACTGCGTTCATATTAAGATGAAGCTGCTCAGTTCAGCCACAGTCCGATCTGTCTGAGCTCTGGAGGTCGTGGTGTTACGGTGAATCTGAACTGCACGATTTAACTCAATCTTTTTGGCAACAGAGCCTGAAGAAGGTGACGTTAGTTGGCCCAACATTTTGTAACGGGCATTCAAGTACTGGTGAGATCACCTTGAACTATGGTCTGATATTCACGGTCCCCAGAGGATGTCTCCTGAATATTTTGGTGACACCATGACCTTTTGTCTAGCGTTGTCATCAGGTCTGAATCCTCACATTGGAGAAACTGTAAACAAAATTCGGTGCTTAACATTAAATTATTTTAATCTTTTGATTATTGTTGATTATTTTCCCACTATTACAACTGACTGATTGATTTTATTTTTTAATAACTGTAGACTATATCAGCACTGACTGTGAGGTCTTTTCAGACTAATGTGAATAATTCATGAGAGCTTGTCCAACATCAATTAAAAAATTGTACCTATCTATTTCTACGAGCCTATTAGGCCTGGGCGGTATCTGTTTTATTACCTCAGGGTATCTTGGTGTCTTGTTCATGAGTGAGCGCAGAGTGGAGCATAAAATGGATTGGCAGTTTGGCACAGCGTCTGCAGGTATGCGGGTGCTGCCCCTGACTTTTCATGGTTCAGAGGGAGCTGAGCCAGAAGGCAAAGCTTTTGATTTCCTGGTCCATCTGCGTCCCAACCCTCACCTATGGTCATGAGCTCTGGGTAGTGACTGAAAGAATGAGGTCACAGATACAAGCGTCTGACATGAGTTTCCTCTGTAGGGTGTCTGGGCTCAGCCTTAGAGATAGGGGGAGGAGTCAGACATCTGGAGGGAGCTCGGAGTAGAGCCGCTGCTCCTTCATGTTGAGGTGGTTCAACATCTGATCAGGATCCTCCTGGTCCAGCTGGTAGGAGGCCCCGGGGCAGACCGAGAACACACTGGAGGGATTATAGATCTCATCTGGTCTGGGAACACCTCGCGGTCCTTCAGGAGGAGCTGGAGAGAGTTGCTGGTCAGAGGGACGTCTGGGTTGCTTTGCTCAGCCTGCGGTCGTCAGTGAGGAAACGTGTTTGTGTGGCTGATCTGCTGAATCATCGGACGAGTAACACAACTTATATTTTATCTCCTACAGTAGGTGAGAACTGAGGCTGAATAAAGACGGAGGGATGATTCTGCCCACAGCGAGGAGCACACACAAACACCAGCATCCATACCTCATATCAAATACATTCTCTCTCTCTCACACACACACACACACACACACACACACACACTGATACGGTTAAGCCCTGCAGTCCGAGCCAGCTCGTCTAAAGGTGACCCTGAATGATGTGAAGCACACACACTAACAGGGCCTGTGTCGTGATGAGGAGGGTTGACACAGAAACAAAATATGTGTGTGTGTGTGTGTGTGTGTGTGTGTGTGCAACGCAGTGTTCTCACAAGAGTAGTAAAACCCTGATACGAGACCTTTTTTAAGCTAATTAACTGATTAACCAAAATTCAGATGTTGCTGCTTTTGTCAGATCTTTTGTCCCCACTGATATCAGTCAAAAATCCACCTAAAGGGACAATTTTCATCGAGCTTTAAAACAGTGTTGGCCGTATGTGTGAACTGTCTGACCAGCGACAATCATCCCCCTCACTGAAACTCTGCTGGATGACATAAATGACGCAACACGCATGATCCGACAGAGTTTTCGCTGGCCCTCCTGGGCTGATGTTCAAACTGAAACAGCTGATCAGTCATGTGAGTTAAATGCATCGACTCTTTTCGACAAAGACAAAAAACACCTCATGTGAGCAACAGTTGTTCAAAGGGTTTAGATGCCGTTTCAGATGTAAACTTTGAGGTGGATCCTACAGGAGGCCGCCGTGTCCCAGAGCCGGCTAAAGCACTACAACACTACAGCCACTCAGGGAGGGTCACACACCAGCTGCTCCTCCTCTGACAAATAAAGAACAGTCCCTAACCATCACGACTAAACTATCTGCATACAATATGTACGGTATACTGTGCAGAAGGAGACATTTGACTGTAACATTGTTTTAATGAGGAAAACAATTACTGTAAACACACACATGGTGACAAAATAACACACACACACACACACACACACACACACAGAACACAGAGAACACAGCAGATTCAGAATAGAAACAGCCTTGGGGCTTCACACAGCAGTAACATACAACTGACCCGGCAGCACGTCACACATGATTCTATGTGTTTCATGACAACATCTGTGTGTGTGTGTGTGTGTGTGTGTGTTTGTGATATACGTCGACATCAATCAGCACTGTATATCTGACGGCGTGTTCATGTGTATTTATGTGACTACCTGTTAACAAGCTGCGACAGTAATTATCAGATTTTATTTATGTTTATTTTCAATTCCTGACGACGGTCTGTTCTGGTTACACAAACACACACACACATTTACCACATCACTGCACAACTTGTTCACATTACAGCTTATTCATTTTATCACTGCTGTATTTTAGGTCCCTGCTGTGCAACATCAAGGCCACTATATGTTATTGTTTGTGTATATTGTTATTATTATTATTATTATTATTGTTATTATTACGCCAGACCATCCTTAACAAAGAACTGAGATCCCAGATAATTTTACTATGCAGTTAGTTTCGTATAGGCACTTTATGCATTTTTATTCATGCCCATCTATCTTTTAACTCCTCTCTGGAGCAAACTGGACTGATTTCAGAGTCTATTTTACTTATATTGTGTGTTTTTTATGCCACTGTCAAAGACAAATTTACACTTTTATGTAAAGTTTGATGGACATTAAAGAAGTCTAAGTCTAAGTCAGGCTCCTCCCACAGCTTCGCCAACACACCGGCAAAAACACATCAAAAGGTGCAGAATGATCTGGGACAGTGTGCTGTGACTTTTCTCAGAGATTTGCCAAGTGTTTTTTTGAACGAAAATTGTAAAATAAAATAAAAGAAATAAAAAAAAATCTGAGTAAACATCATGTGAACAGAGCTATAATCACTCCTCTCTGAGGCCACACCAAGTCACCATACTGTAACACAGAAAAATGACTTCATCGGACCAAATGAGGTTCTTTTTATATCTAGTGCGGCTTTATAAATCACAGTTTATAGTTCATGCAGTTAGACTGTCCACCCTCTGTAAATGTAGCACCACGTTAGCTACCTGGCTAATGTTAGTGTCAAGATATTGTTGTCATAGAAACAAAACCCCATGTGCAGCACATCATAAAAACAAAAAAACAAAATGCCATCAGAGCTTTCCTCATGAATCCCTGGGATAAAACCCTCCCCAGCACCCTGCTCTCAGCTTTCTGCTGAAAAATGAATAAATAAATAAGTAAATGTGGGCGCACGGCCTTAAAGTCAAAACATCTGTTTACAATCTCACACCGCTCCTGCAGTTTAATCCAAGTCTGTGTCCAGTCTGACGCTCAGCCGTTTTTTAGACTCTTAGTGCAACGTGGAGAATGTTTTCTTGTTTTCTTTACAAGTTCAGTGTAACACCGGTGAGTAACTGATACACACACGTGACCATTTGGGGTGAAGTGTTCCTTAAAAACCTGAATTTGTTATTTGGAGGTAATTTTTGTCAGAGTACCATGAAGCAAAACATTTATTTGATCGCAAACAAAATATCTGAGTCCAAACACTGAAGGAAGTCGTGACTCAGCCGTGTTGGTTTGTGTCCGTCCAGGTGTGCTGCCTACCTGGGGGAGATGTCACAGCCCTGCTGCATGAAGGCTCCCAGTGAGAACCACAGAGAGTTAAAGATCCCAAAGTCGTTGGTGTGTTCTGGAGTCTCCTTTTCTTTCTGCTGGTTCTGGTTCTGAGAAAACCCTGAGAACAAAACAACATCATGTTCATTTACATCCATCAGGCTTTAAGCTGTGGTGATCAGGAGGAGGAGGATGATGATGATGATGATGATGATGAAAGCACCTGGAGAGTGAGTGAGCTCAGAGGAAGAGGTCGGCAGAGCTCGTCGAGAACCAGAAGAAGGCAGAGTTTCATCTTCATCATCAGAGTCTTCACCGTGCCATTCGTACGGACTGAAACGACTCACCTGAGACAGAGAGACAGACGGGTCGTTAAAGTATCTGCAGTAAAAGTACACAAGTATCCTCGGCCTCATGTAGTTAAAGTATCTGCAGTAAAAGTACACAAGTATCATCAGCCTCATGTAGTTAAAGTATCTGCAGTAAAAGTATTACGTCTCACCAGGAAGAGGACGACGCTGACTCCGATGTAGGCGAAGACGATGCACATCCAGATCTCGTAGGCGAGCGGGTCGAGGAAGGAAAAGACTCCCGGTTTGGATTTGGTGGGTTTCTTGATCATGATGGAGATTCCCAGAGACATGAAGGGTTTGGTGAAGTCGATCACCTGCTCTCTGACCAGAGTGATGGTGAGCGGAGCGACCGCCACGTCCGCCTTCTGCAGAGAGAGAGACAGAGAGAGGAAGTGAGGAAGTGTTTATTGGTGCTGACGGACCAGCGAAGTTAAAACACGTTCATCTCCCGTCGGACTCACCCCGTACACCAGTTCTCCCACCATGCCGTTCCACATCTTCGTTTCGCTGTCTCTGGCTCCGTACTTTCCGTCGCCCACCAGCTCGAGCCGATAGGCGAAGCCCACGTGTTTGGCGATTTCCGCGGCCAGTTCTGCACAGTAACCTTCGTACCTTTCATTTCCTTCGAACTGCTCGTGGTTCTTCTTCAGCATCATGTAGGGAGCTTCCTGTTCGGAGACAGACGCTGTTACTCTGTATTTAAATCCAAATTTAAAATAAAACCAGATGAGAGTTTTTTTTGTTTAAACTTATCATGATGATGTAAATGTTGATCACGGTGTCACGTCTGTAGAATAATGACACCATCTGTGTTCAGACCGTGAGCTTCTCTCTCACTCCACAGTGCTGTGTGACGAAGGCTTTGTTTACAGCTCAAAGGAAGTGCATTGAACATTTCTACGTTATCAGCATCTATCATAACCTGCCTCATTATCAACACTACCAGGTGATTTACTCTGCTTTAATCTGAGCACTGAGGTCAAGGTTTCCAGTTCAAACTGGGATTCTTATGGTTGTGTTTTTTTCCTTTGATAGTAGCCGGGCTGCTCACAGTATCCATGCATGGATGTACAAAGAGAAGTGGATACAGCGCTGCAGGTGAGGCCTCGTTCACTCCTGTGAAAGTCAGTGACTCATGTAGCCAAACAAGTTCGACTTGTGGCTCTTCTGCATCTTGGCGCCAGCAGATCTGGTGCACTAGAAACTTTGGCCAGCCACGTGGCTAACTTACAGTTTAGCGCTACGCTAACTTTAATGGCAGTCACTGAAATTAACTTACTGACTCGCTGGCCAAGGGTACTGGTAGATGAAAGAAATCCAGCGGCCAAGCATATTTTCCAAAATAATCATGTGGCTCTGCTGGACTTTCTAAATGTTTCAGACCGGATGGATCAAATCCTGGTTGTGAAAACAAACAAACGAAAACATTTTGCTAACATCGTTATGCTAAAAAAAAATGTATCCACTGATCCACTGAAGCCTGGTGCTGTTTCTGAGGGCCTGTAGTGCAGCTTTTGACACTGTGGATCACAGTATCATGACTGAAAGGCTCAGACAGTGGGTGGGTGTCTCTGGGAGTCACCTGACTGGAGTTTCTCTGTGTCTCTTGGTCTTGGTCTGATACTGCTGCTCTTTCCTGTGGTGTACCTCAGGGCTCCATCGTAGGTCCTGTATTATTTACTTTATACATGCTTCCACTTGGTCACACTATTAGACCGGTCCTCAGTTATATTGTACAACTGTTATGCTGACCTACAATTAAACACAGACTTCAGATGATGGCTTCAGATGATCCAAGCTTCTGTGTCCTCTTGACTGGACCACTGTAACTCTATTTTTTATTCTTTGATTGTTTCATTGCATTTTGTGAATGTTATTTCTGTGAAAGGTGCTATATCAAATACTTGTATTTTCATCAAATGTATCATTGTAGCCATGTTGCTAATGCTAACACTAACAGCCAGGAAACAAACACCAGCTCAGTGGCCTAGTGGTAGAGTGTCCGCCCTGAAACTGGGAGGTCGTGGGTTTGATCTCTGGCTGGGTCATACCAAAGACTATAAAAAAATGGGAAAATGGCACTCAGCATCAGGGGTTGGAATTGGGGGGGTTATATCACCACATGATTGGGTCAAATGCGGAGAACAAATTTCACACACTCAGGTGTGTGACAATCAGTGGGACTTTGACTTTGAACACCAATGTTTCTTTCTGGCTTCTAGCGTAAGCTAGTGTAGTTAGCATTATCATGCTATGACAGCTAACACTAACGTCAACACCAGCAGCCAGAAACAAATGTCTATGATCCACTTCCTGTTTGATAATCCAAACAAAGAACACGTTTTCTTGTATTTCAAGATGTCACCAGGTTGAGTTGTAAAGTCTGGAATCTAAAACCAGTGGAAGGTGAAGAGAGTTAGTGGACAGGATCATGTCTCCCAGTCTTACCAGTATGGTGGTGACGATGTAGGTTCTGTTCAGCAGACCGTAGAACTCCTCCAGCACTGGCTTATAGACAGCTGTGTTCACGTAGCCTCTCTTCTCGTTCCAGTAGCCGATCTGAACACAAGATTCAAAAACATGTCAGAACAAACAGACTCACGCCTCGACACATGTGTGCAGAGCTGCAGGTTCTGACCAACGAGATGACGTGTCCTCAGAACTTGAGGAAAGGAATTTAAACGTGACAGAGAAACTGTATTTGGGATTTAATTCTGTGATCTATCGGTGCGCTTCAGTTCCACCAACTCTCTGAAGACCCTCATCATTTCCTGTTACTGTGTGTGGCTGTCAGCGCTGATCTGTGTGAACTGGACTGTTTGGCAATGAGGCTCATTTGCATAGAAAAGGGGGCAATCTTGCACCAAATGTTGCACATTACTTCATTTAAATAAACTGCACTGGAGCACTGAGACACTGTGAACTTGGCAGCGCAGTTACAGATGCATTTCGTCGTGCAGCCTCTCTGTGAATTCGTCTGTGACGCTGTGGAGTGTGATGGAGTTTAAAAAGAAAGCTGAGAGTCTGCAGGTTTTTAATACAAACAGGAGCTGCAGCAGCTGATTTCACTGATTATCTCACCTTTAAATCAGATGAGAGGGAGCTAATTATTGAAATGAGCTGATGTGGTGAAAAAACCTGCCGACCTCACAGACTACACACACACACACACACACACACACACACACACACACACACAGACTACACACACACCAAACCTCCGTTAACAAAAGACGAGCAGCAGCACCTTCCTGGGCCCCGTGTGTCTCAGCTCCATCACACTCAGAGTGTAGTTGGTGCGATGTCCTCGCTCGTCAAACTGGACGCGACCCGTCAGCCCCTCCAGACGCACCTGCACACACACACACACACACACACACACACACACACACACACACACACAGTATTGTGTCAGTATGTCTGAACCCTGCTGTGTGTGTGTTTGTGTGTATTTATTGTCACCTGTTGCAGAGCTCTCTGTATGTCGATGCCCTGTCCCCAGGGAGCCGGAGGGTTCGCCAGACACTCCCCTGCATTGCCACGGCGAGAGATGTCGATCCGCTGCCGCCGCAGGTTCTGGAAGGCCGTCGCCATGACGCTGACGCCGTCGTATGTCAGAGCTCCTGTGTACTGAGGATGAGGATGAAGTTCAGCAGTGCTGTGGTGGAATAAGTTATCATCCTGGTACTGATTTAAAAAAAATAATTGATACTTTTTATGGTTGTTTTTTAATGTACAGACAAAAATATAAAATAAACATTTCTTCTTCTTGTTATTTTCTCAGAGGAGAACGCAGGACGTTCTGCTGCAGCACAAAGAAAACATGACATTCAATTTCAGTTTGACTCAAACATACAATATGTAATTTTCTGGCGCTAACAAACAAAAATAGTAAAAGAGGGAGCGATGTCGTCACTGCAGTCAGTTTCTGCTGCTCAGGATTCCTTCAGTGTTCTAAATTATCCACAGAGGTTTTTTCCTCTCTAAAACAGACCAGCTGATTTACACCAGCAAAGGAAGGAAAACATTTCACGTTACAAATCAATCAGTCTCCAGTCACAGTTAAGTGTAGCTACAGTCCCAGCTGGACAAGGACATCTAACTGGCCTACTGTCCTTGTCCCAGTATACAAGCACGGGAGGGGAATCCATTTATTTAGCCAAGTATGTGCGACTCCTCTACGATAGGTGGAGATATGCCCCCTTTCAGCTTGTTAGTATTGGACCTTTTTCCTGTTGACCTATTACGTCACAGACCAAACAATGGACAAACAAGTTAGCTACGGTTAGCTAGCAGCTAACTGCTACCATGGTGGACAACTTTACAGCTCTGTACATTTGGTCCGTCCAAAAAGTCACGGCTCTGGATGTAGATTTCTCCATGTTGTTACCGGCTTCTTCTTCTCTTACACATTTAATGCTATTGGACTTCCGGGTCAAAGCCCGGGGCGGAAACTGTGGAGCATGCTCAGAGCGCCTCGGCCAGTTTGGGTCTGATTGACTGTATACATGCAGGAGTCACATGATCTGGGTGTGTTAGTCCCACTGTGACACATTCACTGCAGGACCATTTCACTCTCATTGACACGAGTCCATTTTTTCAGATGTGTTTTTTTAATCCGTCACAGAAACCGTGCACACTGATTCTACTGTTCTATTGGTTGTGAAAATTCATAACACGAGACAAATGTAAAGACTCCTCCTCTGGAGTCACCTATCTGACTGACATCACTTCCTCCCTGTCTTTCATTTGGCATTGCAGCTACATGACGGGGCAGAGCTGTAATCTGTCTCCGTCTTTGTGTGCAGTCCACATCCTCCTCCTTTTCATCATCATCATCATCATCCTCTGAATGTTACTATCTGACCTGTTGAACATAGCTGTCTGAGTTATGAAATGATTCTGCCCCCATTCCTCTGTCTTGTGCCAGCTGTGTCCCGCCGCCACATTTTCTGATTCTTGGTCAAACGTCTCTAAAGGCTCTGACAGAGGAGGCAAACACAGACAATCAAACCTGTTCCAAACATTTTACAAACGAACGGAAGTTTCAGTGCAAACATGACGGACAAAACGTGAGGTCGTATTTATTTTTCAACGTGCGATGATTTCGGACGAAAACAAAACTGACACTGTGCAAAGGCCTTTAGTCGGGTTGACACTATAAATCCATTTTCTCTGATGTCATGGAAACGTACTGAGTGTGTCGCTGATGCTGTTTGGCACAGTCGGGGCTGGAGCAGAGCTGCTGCCCAACGTTTGCTCATTTCTCTGATAATTTAAGATCCAGACGTCTGATGACTAAAATCCTTCATCAAATTAAAACACAGAGTTAAAAACAACCAAAATCTAAAAAGTATATTGTAATGATGTGACTTAAAACTGGATAAAATATCACTTAATGACACCTTCTGTCCGACAACCACAGCCCTGACACAAAGGGGATATGACACCAGTGACAGGCGATGGTGAGCAAATGACACACAGTGTGTTCTTGATTAAAATGACCGATTCCGCTGGAAACGTTTGGGGCAATATGTATATGTGTGTGTGTGTGTGTGTGTGTGTGTGTGTACCCTGAGACTCCTGCGGGCCAGTTTGAGGTCTTTGCTGTCGAAGTCCAGCCAGTCCTGGTTGATCTTCTCCACAGCTGGATCGGACCGGTTCACAAGCTGGAAGCCCGTCACGTTTGGACCGAGCTTCTGGAACTCTGTCATGTTCAGGTCCATGAAGCCCTGACGCGCACACACACACACACACACACACACACACACACACACACACACACACACACACACACATTAGAGCGGGCAGTCGCACACACTGTATTCATGTCTCTCCTCCAGTAAACAGTGGGACTCACCAGATTGGCCAGGATGTAATGGTAGTTCTTCAAGTTCCTCCTCTGAGCAGCAATCTGAGGATTCAGAATAAATGATATGCTAATTACATTTTTGTGATGTTTCTAATGATGATAAAAAGCATCCATTACACATTCATCACACCCATCTGCACACTGTGTGTGTGTGTGTGTGTGTGTTCTCTCAAACAGCTGCTAATTGGAAGACTCAACTCGTCTTTGAGGAATTAATTGCCGATCTTCAGCCTCAGAAAGAGATGGAAAGAAAGAGGGAGAGGAGGGAGAGGAAGGAAGGCAGGGAGGAGGAAACGGAGGAGAGGTTATAAAGAGGTGAAGAGAGAAACAGCTGTGAACAGGAGGAGAAAGAGGAGGAGGAGGAGGAAGAGGAGGAAGCAGGTGTTGTCTCCGTCTCAGGTCCAGCTCCTAATGAGCATCAGTGGAGGAACGTTCACTGACACAGCTGGTCTGAACGCCGCTCGCTGCTGGAGGACGGACAGAGGGAGGAGAGGGCTGTTTAAACAGTTACTCCTCCTCAATCCCTCCATCCTCCCCACCTCCTCCTCTCTGCCACCTCTTGCTTTCCAACACTGAACGCTCAATCAACGAGAGATGAAATCCATCAAAGCTCAGTCTGTGTGTTTTGAGCTAAATGCTAACATCAGCATGCTAACAAGCTCAAAGTGACAGTAACACTGTAGATTAGCATGCTAGCATTAGCTTACTGAGGCTGATGGATCGTCGTGAGCTCTGCAGGTGTTTGGTCACATTTTATGTGTCGTTTTTGCCAGATAACTTCCCGAACTTAACCTCCTCTTGGAAAATGTAGCAACCTTTTGCAGCCCTAGTCCCAACCACATTTCATCACAATCCATCCAATAATAGTTGAGATATTTCAGACTGGATCAAAGCAGTGTATCAACCAATCATCTGCTGTTGCTGTCGTCACAGAGCTGTGCAGTGAGCAGTCAGATAAGACAAGAACAACTTGATGCAACAGTATTTCAAAAACAAGGAGCACAGGATCACGACTAGTGACGTCCCCATGAGCCTCAGCTCTACTTTGTATTCACTGCTAATACGCTAATGTTAGCATGCTAACTAAGGTGGTGAAATTATACCTGTTAAACATTTGTGTTTTAGCATTGTCACCGTAGTTTACTCTTATTCATGGTTTTGAGATCACCTGCATGCACCTGTGCCAGTATCTTTTGTCTTACGTCTCTCCCTCCACGCCTCCCTTCACAGTCTGACGACCTGTGGCACAGACACCTGGATCTGTGGGTGGAAGAGTTTCCTTAAAAATGTCGTTGAACGTTTTTCTTCAGAGCAAATAAAGCAGCTTCTCAGGTTCACCACAGACTCTGAGTTACTTTGTGAGTGTTTGTATTTGTTGTTGGTCACACACTCTGCTGTGGATCTGTGGATCTGCACAGCAGCAGCAAGAGACGCTGCTCTTCACTCTTCATTTGCAGCTGTTTTCACACTTTGATTTCAGCTTCATCGATAATTGACTGTTGGCAGAGTGAGCTGCTTCACAGAGCTGTTTGTGTCGTCAGCAGGATGTTTGGAGAAAGTTTATAAGAAGCAGAGAGGGCAGCAGCAGCTCAGTGTGAACTCTGGACAGAAACCAGAAACCATCGTTTGGGAAACTCCTCTTCCTGCTGAACTCCAGCTGGTCGACTCCCACTGAAGGATCAGGTGCTGATTTTGGATCTGATGGCGTCAGCTGATTTATTTCAACTTTAGTGTCGTGTGAAAACATCAGGTGATGTTCAGCTCCACTTCATTTCATTTAGCTGCATGTGAGTTTTAAAGCACAAGGTGAAACTGTGGATCTGCAGGGTGAAGATGTCCAGTTCAGCTGGTTGATTTTTATCATATAATAATAATAATGATGATCTTTAATTATAAAGCACTTTTCAAAACAGAGTGATTTACATGTCAACAATTAAAACAGACTGGACGTGAAAACAGCAGCTTTTAAAGAACTGATAGAAACACTATGTTTATAAAAACTGGGGAAATGAAAGAGTTTAAATGAATTTAAAACTCCAGTAAAATCAGCAAAAAACCTACATTGTAGGACTTTTGTTCTCACCTGCAGCCCGCACACTTGGAGTTCATTTTTACTTGTTACACAGCTTTGTGCGGGTTACCCATCAGGTACCCAACCCAGTGCAGGACTCTGGCTTTTAGGAATCTGTACATTTCTAAGGGCGCCTGCTCTCTGGGCCACAGGATGCAGAAGTAGTGCTAATCAACTGGGTCATTTTATACGCTGCAGTTAAACGCCTCCAACGCTGTATCCAGGTCTCTTTATACATCCATGATCGTACGTACCACTTAAAGGGCCTCGATGAGCACCTCTGTGGGGCTGCAGTTTAACACAGCACTACAGTCTGCATGCTAACATCTTTACAGTGACAACGCTAAAATACTGATGTTTAACAGGTATAACGTTTACAGTTTTCACCACTTACTTAGCATGCTAACATTAGCATAGCAGCAGTGAACACAAGGTGCAGGTGAGGCTCATGGGGACGTCAGGTAGTTCTCTGGTATTTGGTCGTGATCCTGTGCTCCTTGTTTTTACAATAATGTGCTGCTGTTGGCGCAGCTTTATGAGGACGGCAATATCAGACGATATACTGCTTTGGTCGAGACTGAAATATCTCAACTATTATTGGATGGTAGGCATGTAACGATATGTCGAATTTTGCAGTGTCGCCATAAAATAAATTCTCGATACCGTTGTGGGAATGCCACGGTAGTTGTATAGCTGCGTTCTCCTACAGAGCCGGTAATATGACTGTGCGACTACATTCCCCATAATCCTTTGCATGCAACTGCGCGTGCAGGTGAGAGCAGACTTGTGCAGCTCAGCCTCTCAGCCTCCGACTCTGACCCGTGCGTGACCGGAGGAAACAGCGAATAAAAGTAAGGAGATTGATTGTTCTTCTCTGTGGATTTTCTCCGCGACTGTTCGTCATAGCGAGAAGCCACACATATCACATGAAACAGCGGAATCGTGGCTTTCACAGCGAAAACAAAAATGATAAAGTTACACTAAAATAATGTATAACAGAGCTTTCATACAGCTCTGCACACACACTACTTTTGGATGGATTAGTCGCGAATGTGGGGTCGCAGAGAAATGCCACACATATCACATGAAAGCACAGGAGCAGAGCTTTCCTCTCCTCATCTCCTGTCCTGAGAAAGTGTTAGGGTCTCCTTGATGTCGAGATTGTCAACCTGGCGTGAACAAACTGAGTGAATGTGTGTTTTTGAGTTTTTCTGTGACTTCCAGGGAAATGGCTGGGCTTTATTTATTATGGTTTTCTTTTACACACATCTCTACCCACCTCTCTCTCTCTCTCTCTCTCTCTCTCTCTCCCTGTGTCTCTCTGTGTATCTGTGAGTGAGGGATTGTGTGTTATTGAGTTTACATTATTTCTAATGTGTTAATTGTGTTGTTGTTGCAGGGTCTGATTGTTCTAAGTTCTGTATATCTGATGAATATTAAGACGACTCTATCCTCATAATTTGATGTCATTCAGATGACTTTCTAGTAACAGTACTACACTACTTTTGTTCAGAGTAGGTTCAAAAATACTGAATGTTTCCATTTTCATATTCTGTCACTGTAGTTTTAATTGACATGACTTTGTCATGGCACTTTAATGTCTGCCTGCCCAGCAGTAATAGGGGGGAAATGAAAGCACATGTTCAGCTGTGTGTTGATTTGTTTATGATACGCTTCCAAGTTACAAATAACACGCTGTACAGTGTACACGCACTATTTTTGAATAAAATAGCTATTTTTAACAATAGATTTTCTCTTTTTTTTCCCCTTGTATAAAAATATCGTGATATATATCGTATCGTGAGTTTCTGGTATCGTTACATCCCTATTGGATGGATTGTGAAGAAATGTGGTTCAGACTAGGGTTACAGTTGGATGCAAAATTTCCGGAAATTTCCCAAGTGGCAGTTAAGCTCGGGAACTTTGGAACATTTCAGATGGGGGGTACTCGACCTGGTGCAGGACTGTGCTGCAGTTTTTAGCCGAGCTGCTTTCAGTAAAATTTGCAGCCCCTAGCGGCCGGTAAAGAGGAGCGAGGAGTCAGCCATCAGTGATGATATTAAACAATCAATAAAACAGGTTTTACAAGAACTGTGAATCATCAGAGCCACGACAGGTCCCTGAGAATACAGTCATAGATGCGGACACACGTGATTAGGCTGACTGGTCCAGTAGTTTGTGAGATCACTGCAGACAGATGAATATACTGACTAGAGTTGGGTCAATTTCCAGTTTTGCCAGTCCGGTTTGGTGTACACACGTAAACTGGTTTGATTTTATACAAACCGGCACGTGGTTTGCTCGTGGTTTGTTTACTTGACGTAACAGAAGTGCATATTTAATGGATTCAGTGTGGACAGAGAGCTCCGATGTTACGCAATGCTTCACGATGGTCAGATGCTAGTTTTCTGTCAGGACACGATGTCACTATGTTCCACTCAGGAGCAGCTGCTGACTCAGATGGGACACCTGGTAAGATTGGTACACTGGTCTGATGCTGTGTTTACACCGGCCAATCATAACACACACACACACACACACACACACACACACACACACAAAACCAAGCACATGATCCCTCCAGGCATAGATAATAACATCTATCTGTAACGAGGACTTTCTACAACCTAAAATCATAAGAGACCATCAAACACAGAGTCGTGCTCTCACACACCTGACACACACACACACACACACACACACACACACACACACACACTAACAAGCTTTTCAGCAGTACAGTAGATGTTGTAGTGATGGTAGGAACAGAGTCCTGTGTGTGTCATAGTGCTGTTTGTTCTTTGTCTCTGAGTTACTGACGTCAGGATGAGCGAGTGTTTTACCAGGTTGAGGATGGAGTTGAGTCGTTCCAGCTCGCAGTCAATGATGATCTGAAAGTCCTTCTTGTAGTCGAGGTCGGCGAGCAGCTTGACGAAGCCGGCTTCTGTCAGAGTGTCCAAGTTAACGGAGGTGACCTGCCAGCTGCGCTCCGCCGCCGTGTCCAAGATCCTCTGCAGCACCGTCAGACCTGAGACGCAAAAGACAAGATGACACGAGACAATGTGAGACATCAGGACATTAAAGGACGCCAACTTGTGTCTTTTTTTATTTGTCTCTTCTTGTTTTGTTTTAATCAGATGAGTCCACGTGCTGAAATCAAGAGAGAGGTTTAGGATTTAAAAAGATAATATGATGAACCAACAGTCCAGAACCTGAACGTACTCAAAGCTGCTGTCGGCAGAAATATAGAAAAGAACCAAAAAAACCCAGCAGAGAATGCTCCCTCCACCTGAAGCCCCTCCTACTATGGAGCTTTATCCCTATCTTTATTCAAGAGAGTGGTCTATCAGTTTGAGAGCATTATTTATTGATGCTCAAAAACCCTGCCCTCACACTCAAATAGTCTCTGCTTGCACTTGGATCCACTCTGTTTCTGCTCAAACTGTGTGCTCGCACTCAGACACCATGTTGCTCGCACAGATTTCCTGCTCGAGCTTCGGCTTTTCTCCTCGCGCTCAAACTGTTTCTGTGCGCTCGCAGAATTTCTGCTCTCAGGTTTCTGCCCTGCGCTTGGATTTTTTTTGTGTAACAACCCTGTATATATATATATATATATATATATATATATAGTCGTAAAGAAAGCAAGGGAAGAACATTTAATAAAGCTCTGGATTGTGGGAGCGGATGAACCCGGTTAAAGAGTACCCGCCCGGACGGGACGCTCTAAAGCTAAAGTGAGCGCGCCCACAAGGAGGCAGGGATCATTTCATTGGTCAACCGTAAATCTGGCATTCTATTGGTTGGGGGATTTTGACAGGGTCGTCACACAAAAAAATCCAAGCGCAGGGCAGAAACCTGAGAGCAGAAATTCTGCGAGCGCACAGAAACAGTTTGAGCGCGAGGAGAAAAGCCGAAGCTCGAGCAGGAAATCTGTGCGAGCAACATGGTGTCTGAGTGCGAGCACACAGTTTGAGCAGAAACAGAGTGGATCCAAGTGCAAGCAGAGACTATTTGAGTGTGAGGGCAGGGTTTTTGAGCATCAATAAATAATGCTCTCAAACTGATAGACCACTCTCTTGAATAAAGATAGAGATAAAGCTCCATATCACACCAGGTGACCACGGGCAAATGCACACACTTCAAACAGTAATACGAGCCTGGTCTCACTCTGAAGTTGTCAAAAACTGGCGCTTGGACAGTGATTTGCGGCGTCAGAAACCAATGACAAAAGCCGTCCTTCAACCTCGGCATGACACATGGAGTCGGGGAGAAATGTGGCAGGACAAGGATGAAAGTTAAGGCGGCAAAAGTCCATGTGAGGTGGGCGGGAGGGGCGGATGGGTCCACTAGAGCAGTGTTCACTTCCTGTGAGACTGTAAAGCCAAACCCTGTTCTTTGTTCCTAAACGTAACCACATGTGTGTGTTGTTGAAGGAGAAAAACATCAGTTGGTGGTGTTGTGCCGACATAGTGCTTTTATTGTGAAAGAGACTGTATCAAACTGTACATTTCCTGTGAAAACAGAAGTGTACAGTTTGATACAGTCTCTTTCACAATAAAAGCACTGCATGTAACAGGCTGAAGTTGACACGGCGTCCCAGAACGTCAACAACCAACACACCCAGGGTACCTTGGACGTCATATGTGGACGTGGAAAGTCCATGACCAAACGTGGACATGTGACGAGGTCACAGTGAGGACGTGTTGGTTGAATACATAATACTCCATACACTGATTTATTTCATCTTATTTATCTGTAGAGTCTTTATCAGATCACAGACGACAATAAATCAGCTGCCTCAGGCTAGCTAGCGAGCTGTACCTGCTACCCAGCATGTAATTTAGTACATGCAGCAGTTAGTTTCAGGGGAATTAATTGTTGTGTCATAAAGTTAACTGTTAGGAAGAAGGGGACGAAGCTTGTCACAAAGGATTTCATATTTTGCTGCCTATTGGAGAGTGACAGTCGCTGTTTCAGCCAGTGGTTAATGAAGACATCACATCATCCAGGAAATTAAAACCTGATGAATCTGAATATCACCAGCAGTCGGAGGTTTATTTTCCATTTCCTTTACTTTTCAAAGCGCCCTCCCTCGACACGTCTGCCTCGGTGCTCAAACACATTAACACAACACTGAGATATTTTCCACGTGAAGCTCGGAGGATCTGAAGAGGCAGCGGCTTCTCAAACTCAGTGTTGAGCCGCGGAGTCAAAGTGGTGTGATGTCTGCTGTCTGCCTCGGGCTGGACTTGACCTGGGTCACACTTCATAAAGCTGCTTCACACTCAGAGACGCATGATCATTTTGGTTTCGGTTAAAGTGATTTAAATACATCACAAACACATAAATATTAGTGAGGATGATGATGATGAATTATCTCAGATGAGATTTATCTGAGGAGCTATTTCCAGGCAAACTCTTTCATCTTTCACACTCTTCCCTCCGCTGGGCTGTAATCCATTATTTAAGGAGGAAAGAAGCTGACCTCGTACAGTCGGACTGTCAGCAGGAACATGAGACGCCCTCGTGATCAAACCTGAACACCTGATGAAGGTGAAAACAAGACGCTGCAGCCCTGCTGATGATATGTGAGGCTGTGCGGAGGTGCTTTGAGCTAAATGGTCACGAAAATACACTGAACAGTTGAATCAAAACTTATAGCAATGCTGAAGGAAATATAAGTAGGATTCATCCTACAGCTTTAGGTCTGAGTTTTAGGTCACTACCGTTTGTTTTTAAAGTCTGACATGGCCTCACACCCAGGTCGTCTCTCAGCTCCTCAGACCAGCTGCTCCCCACAGTCCCATGGTCGAGACTTCAGGCTGCTGTCAGCCCTAGAGTGGTCTCCTTTGGTCTGAATCAGGGACTCATGTTGTCACAAAGTTGTATAATTGCCTAGAGTTGGTTGGTGTTCTCACGGCAGCATTTACAAGAGGACCAGATCAAATGCCTTGTGTGAGAAAGCTGCTCTTGATTGGTCAGAATTTCCATGTGGGAAAAATCCAGGAAGTAAAGCAAACGTTGAAGAAGAGTACACTTGCAAGATAAATGTGACACTTTCTAATGTCACAATGGAGGGACAACTACGCAGGTTGATTTTAGCGCTGCTCATCGTGTTCATCATCATCCTCACTGTGACCTCGTCACGTGTCCACGTTTGGTCATGGACTTTCCACGTCCACATATGACGCCGTGTCAACTTCAGCCTGTTACATGCACTGTCTGTTTTCAAAATACACTTCTGTCAGTCTCTGTCTGTACAGTCTCTTTCAAAATAAAAGCACTATGTCTGTACAACAATGTAAATTAATATATTTTTCCTTCAGCAACACACACACGTGGTTGGGTTTAGGAACAAAGAACAGGGTTTGGCTTTACAATCTTAAAGGAAGTGAACACTGCTCTCTCGGGTGAATGTCAGTGGTTGTTGGACCCATCCATCACTGCCCCCACCCGCCCCACTTGGACTTTCTCCTCCTTAACTTCTGTCCTTGTCCTGCCATGTTTCCCCCTGATGCTGCCAGGCGCTGTTAAAATGCAGCAGCAACCAGCTGCGTATCATGCAGATGTTAAAGGACACCTTGTTTTGTTGGTTTGGAGTGAGACCAGGCTCTAACTGTGGGGCCGGGGCTACCTGCATCACAGGACATTTCCAGTTTGTAAATTGTTTTGTTGTTTCCATGTCATTTGACTTATTTTATTTTCAACACAGCACTCTGGTTGGTTTTAAACCTGCTTTATAGATAAATTTGATTTGAACTGAGATAAAACGCAAATTTGTGGTCAAGTTGCGCTGACTGGACAAAACACAAGGGCACATGTGATTCACGGGGATTGGCTGAATTTGTGTTGATTGCTGCAATGGCAGTGTCCTTTAGAGACTGACTTGGAAAATAACCATGTGGCAGATTTAATCACGACTGTATCCAGACTTTGTTTTTTATCACGATATCACAAAATTCAATTTATCATTGCACCCCTGCTGTTTCCACAAGCTAACAGGCAGCTTCTTCCCTCTGTGCTTGAAAACCCTGTGAGTCAACACGCAGAGTAATCACATCAGCATTTTACACACACACACACACACACACACACACACACTGACGCATGCACACCGTGTTCAAAAGACAAGTCAGCAAAATTCAGATAGACTTCAAAGAGCAGAAAGAGATGAACAGAGAGACACAGTGAAGCAGGAACTTCAAAGATACTGTGTGACGCGCGCACACACACACACACACACACACACACACACACACACACACACACACACACTTCCTCCAGGGTTATTACCTCAGTGTGTCTCAAAGTCGGAGCAGAGAAACTTAAATTCTTAAAGACTGTACGTGCATGTGACGAACTGCGACTGTGTGTTCAGTAACACACTGGAACTAAAGGTGAGAGGAGTGTGACGATCTGTTGTGTGTGTGTGAGTGAGTGTGTGTGTGTGTGTGTGTGAAGCTCCAGAGATTTATCAGCTGAATCTGCAGCTCCCCGCGGCTTTTACTACAAAAATAAAATTAAGGAATGATAGAGAGTCTCCTGCACCGACAGTCAGACACTCTTTGATATCTCTGAATAAAAAATTGTCATTTAACGCTGGCTCGTTTCATAACGTCACGTACGGCTGCACTGCAGGGCGTCAACATACTTTTGTCCATGTGGTGACGGGTTGGTCTCCGCCCAGCGCAGAGCGGAGGTGGAGGAAGGAAAGTCTGCTGATAATTGGTGCTGTGTGACAGTCAGAGGTGATGATGTGATGATAGGTAACTGCTCATTAGTTTCCACACAGTGACACACTGTTTACAGCTGCCGCCAACACATACACACACACACACACACACACACACACACACACACACACACAGAGTAAAAGAAGTCAAGTGTGTGTTAATGGATAATGTAACCTTCAATTAGAGACACAGCAGAGAGAAACAGTTTTATAAATATAGACACTGCTCAACGTTCGACAGCTAATCTACATAAACATCCTGGAGAGGAGAGGAAGAGAGAAAGAAAACAAAGGAGAGCATACGAGAGCAAAAAAGGAATTAAGGAAAAGAAAGAGGAATTGAGGATATAAGGAGGAGGAGGAGGAGGAGGAGGAGGAGGAGGAGGAGGAGACTCCTCGGTAGAGCACCAATGTGTTTCAATCACTCCCAGTGTTTTTCCCAGCAGAGCTCTTACAGAGAATTACAGCATCAGCCTCCATCTGTCCTCAGACACTCATTACAACACTGCTGTCTGTCTGATACAACACAGGGCCAACACAGGGCCAACACTGGGCCAACACAGGGCCAACACAGGGCCAACACTGGGCCAACACTGGGCCAACACAGGGCCAACACTGGGCCAACACAGGGCCAACACAGGGCCAATAGAGGGCAAACACTGGGCCAATACAGGGCCAATACAGGGCCAACACTGGGCCAATACAGGGCCAATACAGGGCCAACACAGGGCCAACACTGGGCCAACACAGGGCCAATACAGGGCCAACACAGGGCCAATACAGGGCCAAAACTGGGCCAACACAGGGCCAATACAGGGCCAACACAGGGCCAACACTGGCCCAATACTGGGCCAACACTGGGCCAACACAGGGCCAATACAGGGCCAACACAGGGCCAACACTGGGCCAATACTGGGCCAACACAGGGCCAACACTGGGCCAACACAGGGCCAATACAGGGCCAACACTGGGCCAACACTGGGCCAACACAGGGCCAACACAGGGCCAATAGAGGGCAAACACTGGGCCAACACAGGGCCAACACAGGGCCAACACAGGGCAAACACTGGGCCAACACAGGGCCAACACTGGGCCAATACAGGGCCAATACAGGGCCAACACTGGGCCAACACAGGGCCAATACAGGGCAAATACAGGGCAAACACTGGGCCAACACAGGGCCAACACAGGGCCAATACAGGGCAAACACTGGGCCAACACAGGGCCAATACAGGGCCAATACAGGGCAAACACTGGGCCAACACAGGGCCAACACAGGGCCAACACAGGGCCAATACAGGGCAAACACTGGGCCAACACAGGGCCAACACTGGGCCAATACAGGGCCAATACAGGGCCAACACTGGGCCAACACAGGGCCAATACAGGGCAAACACTGGGCCAACACAGGGCCAACACTGGGCCAATACAGGGCCAACACTGGGCCAACACAGGGCCAATACAGGGCCAATAGAGGGCAAACACTGGGCCAACACAGGGCCAACACAGGGCCAACACTGGGCCAATACGGGGCCAATACAGGGCCAACACTGGGCCAACACAGGGCCAACACAGGGCCAACACAGGGCCAATACAGGGCCAACACTGGGCCAACATTGGGCCAACATTGGGCCAACACTGGGCCAACACAGGGCCAACAGAGTTTCATTGCAAACGACTCCTTCACTGTAATCGTGCTGATGAGAATTAAGAGCTAATAAAGATCAAACAGTCTTGTTACAGAAGGATTTAATGTTTCTTCAGCAAAACAGATGCTTTGTGATTTTCAGTCAGTTTTTCATATTAATGTCTCGGGTCCATCAGGACATAAAAAAACACACCAAAGAAAACAATAAAACCACCAACAAACACAAAAACATCTGCAAGTGTTGATGCAGAAAGAGTTGAAAATAAAACTGAGCCTGTGATGTGTGTGCTGCTATATCAATGTGTGTGTGTGTGTGTGTGTGTGTGTGTGTGTGTGTGTGTGTGTGTGTGTGTATACAGGCGTGCATGTTGTGTGTCTAGCGGTGTGTTGGCGAGACATCAGACCAGTGATGCGGCAGCAGTTATGCTCACCACACATACAAAAACAGTTTCATGTTCAATTACACATGGTCTCTGTTCATGCGAGCTGATGCTTCCTCCACGGTTTATTTCCTTGGCAGCTGCTGTCTGTCTGTCTCTCTGTCCGTCCGTCCGTCTGTCCGTCCAGTGTTTTTATTTAGTTTTTATTTTCTTTAATCTGTGGTAAGGTTGAGTGAGCGCTGTGCTGCCCACTTCAGGCCACTGGAGATGAAACGCCTTGCTCAAGGGAACTTTGATGGCGGGCCAAGAGGAGCCAAATAAAAAGACGGCAGCAGAGGAAAGAGACGAACATGCAAAAGCTTTTTCAGCCCTCTGGACAGTTCAAAGAACAGAGGATGAGGAAGAGGAGGTGAGAGGAGGACAGTGAGGAGGAAGAGGATGAGGAGGAGATCAAACTGGAGGAGCAGGAGAAGAGGACAGATGTACAGAGGGAAAAGCTCCTCCAGGTAAATATGTGATTTGTAATATAAATGAAACTGAGTCTTGTTGAGGCTGACATGGATTCAGACATGTGAGGTATCAAACTGAAGCTTTGTCAGTGTGAACAGAGGTGAGACGTCGGACGAACTCCTGAAGTATTTTTCCCAGCTCTAAATTCCCAGTTCAAATTTTTCCTTTAAGGATCTCCTCACTGTTCCTCAGCAGAGAAACTCAGTTTACTCAGTTCACTTTGGTCTGATGGAGCTTTAAACTACAACATCCACGACCCTGCTGTCAGATATGGACGCCAATGCCTCCCACAGTGCTGTTAAAAACTCACTCACTCCACTCACTGGACAAATCAACATTCAGTGAGCGGCGCTATGGCAGGTGTCACAGTACACGGCATTTCACAGGAGGCAACTGATGATTTTTGGGGACATAACGATCAGATGTCATTGAGAAGTAACCAAAAGGGCCTAAACTACGCATTGGAGGGATATATTCATCATTTTATTGTTGAGAAGGTCGATGAAAAGCTTCAATTACAAGCCAAAATTTACAGGTCACAGTGTACGCTTGTGAACCGCATCTGGTTGCCGTCACCATCAAAGACAACAAGTTAAAGTGCCACTGAAGTTAAGGTTTTTGGCTCAGAATATGAGAAAAGGATAACGGCCTTTTTACCATCTTTACCAAGAGTGTCTCTGTGTTAGTTTGGTGCTACAGTATTTACACTGAATCATTCAGCATAACGTTTGCCAACCTTTGTTATCTCTGCCATTACAGATAAGTTAATGAAGCTAAGCTCCAGAAGTTAACGTTAGCTTAACTAGAGCCCTTTGGACAACAGCTAACAATGATGTACCATCACCAAAGTACAAAACTAGAACAAAATAGGCTAATGAACTCCCAGCAAACAAGGTGACATGATGAACAACGCAGCTAGGAGCTAACGTTAGGCTAACTTTAGCTAACGTTAGCTAGAGATGTTAAAGATAACTTTATATTTCTTTGCAGCAAAGTGACAATATGTTGCCTCAAACACAATGTTGACTTACCTTAGAACAGATGTAGACATCATTGTTAATCTTATTCACGTTGAGTTGATGTTGTGGTCTAACGTTACCACACAACTTTATCCAAAGGAGACACTTTTCTCGCTTGAGATGTGGTTTAAAGTGTAAAAATACACCTGGTCGCCCAGCCTCTCAGGATACCTTGTGTCAGAGTTGCATGTACCCCATGCACACCGTTTGACCATTTTTAAACTTCAAATCTCAGAAAAAGCTCATAAAACCCAACAAACTGACTTTCTGTAATGCATTTCAATGGACGTCCAGGCAGAGAATGTCCCAGTGTATGGGAATGGCTATACGCACTGTGATTGGCTCATCGCGTCTGAGGGCGGGGCTAAGCCATAGGCCAATCAGCGTTTTATTCATGTACAAGGCTGCTTAACTGTCATGCAGCCGCCCGCCACTAGTGGGAGCTACAGAGCGGTCAGACAGCAGTTCCTTTAATGCTCCAGTAGATTGGAGTTTTAAACTGGAGAGACGTCCTCTCATAAACCAGCACACTTGGATCTAGAACATGAATTCAGCAGCAATGGATCTTTTTTAGACGTTATATTATTTGTTAACTTTAAGAGTTGTTGTCAGATAATGTGCAGGTTCACATTCATACTGCACGGCACAAAGTGTCTCGTACTTCAGCAGCATTTAAAATCCAACATGGTTGTTGAAGATTGTGATTAAAGGCTTCAGAGGGCTCTGAATGCACACAATATGTTTGGGACAATGTTTCAAACACTTAAAGGAGCTATATGTAAGAAATCTAAAGCAAACAGTCGTAAAATCCTCCTAATATGTCCCAGAGACTAAGGAATAATGTTCATATAACATACTGATCTCACTGACAACAATAGTACAGCCAGAATATTCGCATTTAAAAAACATTTTTGCAGTCTGCAAATCATGTTTATGTTTTGAATTTGTGTTTTGGCCTGTTGCGCCACCCACCGCCGTCTACCAGTCACGCAGTCAGTAGAGTCTCAGCATCAGTTACAGTTACGACTGAGCTACAGCAGCACAGCAAGCAGCGTTAGCAGTGTCCCGGTACATAGCATTAGCAGTGTCCCGGTACATAGCATTAGCAGTGTCCCAGTACATAGCATTAGCAGTGTCCCGGTACATAGCATTAGCAGTGTCCCGGTACATAGCATTAGCAGTGTCCCAGTACATAGCATTAGCAGTGTCCCGGTACATAGCATTAGCAGTGTCCCAGTACATAGCATTAGCAGTGTCCCAGTTCATAGCGTTAGCAGTGTCCCGGTACATAGCATTAGCAGTGTCCCGGTACATAGCGTTAGCAGTGTCCCAGTACATAGCATTAGCAGTGTCCCGGTACATAGCATTAGCAGTGTCCCAGTACATAGCGTTAGCAGTGTCCCGGTACATAGCATTAGCAGTGTCCCGGTACATAGCATTAGCAGTGTCCCAGTTCATAGCATTAGCAGTGTCCCAGTACATAGCGTTAGCAGTGTCCCGGTACATAGCATTAGCAGTGTCCCGGTACATAGCATTAGCAGTGTCCCAGTACATAGCATTAGCAGTGTCCCAGTACATAGCAGCCGGCTTCGTTAGCAGCAGAGAAGCCGGACTTGCTCGAACGGTCCGCTGGAAAACTGAAGATCAAGGACGCAGCGATGCGGCCCTGCCACGGCAGCCGCCTGTGGGCAAACAAAGCAGTCTCCAGCATGCCGCTGTCCAACAACCTTGAATCTGTAGGGGAGGGGGGAGGGGGGGCGGACACGACTCGCAGCAGTTTGAATTTGAGTGCAGTAACCGTTTTGGCCACATTCTCACATACAGCGCCTAAATTTTGACTTTGAGTGTTTGCCTTTTTTTAGACTCGTCGACTGGTCTATATTAAAGTTTCATTTAGTCGACAGGAACATCCCTCGTAACTATAGCTGTCAAATAAATGAAGCAAAGTAGATTTATAAAGTAGGATAAAGTAAACTGTACTTCAGTAGAGTAACTGGGTCAATGTACTCAGTTAGTGCCTCCTGTTTCTGTAGCTCAGAGCACACGTGGCTCATGAACACCTCCTCTGCTGTATAAACTCTTCTTCCCTTCAGTTTGTGTTTCAGAGACGATGTGTGTAAAAGTTTATCGATTGTTTTCGCTCATCGTCACCAGGGGCTCAGGCGCTCAGCCTCAGGAAAACCCCTCTGACTCCCAACAAATATCCACCATCTCCTTGGCAGATGTTGAGGAGCAATAACATTAGACAGACTGCACCGCCGGGGCCGACAGTTACGCACTATTACGCTGGAAAGACTTCCACCGACGGTTCCTGGGCAGATGGAGCCGGCAATAAGATCAGACAGAGTCGGCCACCAACTGTCAAATGGACTATAGACCCAGCTGAGGAGGAGGAGGAGGAGGAGGTGAAGAAGGTGGAGGAGGAGGAGGAGGAGGAGGTGGAGGAGAAGATGGAGGAGGAGGAGGAGGAGGAGGAGATGGAGGAGGAGGAGGAGAAGATGGAGGAGGAGGTGGAGGAGCTGGAGGAGGAGGAAGAGGAGGAGACCTGTGCTGACAGACTGCAGAGGCTGATGTAGGATGATGGACTGGAATCGAACCTGTGGCCACAGCACGGATACGGGTCAAACGGAGCAGTACCACCAGGAACCGTGGGGGCAGTGTTGCTGTCACTACCTGATACGTAGCTCTAGTGAGACACGAAGAAGAAATAACAATTCAGTGTCTCTCATCGGCAGTACTAGAGAAAAGAATTCTCCGTCCTCCAGTCGTGATGTATTTAACGGCCTCACCGACCACCGCCTCCTACAACACTGCCTCTGTGTTTGTCTTTTATGCAAGAGGTACATTATCAATATCTCCTCCACAGTCGCCATGTTTGTTTCTGAGTTTGTTGTTGTCATAAACTTTTGACGCTGGGCTGCCCCCTGGTTAGGACTGCCACTAACAATTATTTTCATTGTCGACTAATCTGTCGATTATTATCTTGTCGATTAATCATTTCATCAAAAAATGTGTTAAAATGTTGAGAAACGTTGGTCTGTCTCTCCCAAACCCCAAAATTATATCATCTAATGTCTTGTTTCGTACTCACACCAAAGGGTTTTAGTTCACTGTCACGGGAGAGTGTGTAAAGCTGCCAATATCTGAACGTAAGAAGCTGCAGTAAGAGTATTCTGGGTACTTTTATAGTTCTTTTCTATGAAAAATGACTCAAACCGATTAGTCGACTACTAAAATAGTCACTGATTATTTTAATAGTCGATTAGTCATCGATTAGTCGACTAATCGTGGCAGCTCTACTCCTGGTGGATATATTGGTTAACATCCATGCCAACGTAAAGGGCGCATGGAAGTATGTGGGCAGTGACAGTAACATCGTTTGAAACAGACGTATACATTTTCGTATGTAAAGGGAGCATAAATGAGCCCTTAAAGTGAACAGATACGTTTTTAGCTTCCTGTTAAAATATTCAGCGAGCAGCTTCTCTGATATCTGCAGGGATATCTTATTTCAAGGACTCGGTTCACGATTCCATTCGATTTAATTCAGTTCAATATCAATTCAGTCAAGTATATTTCAATTGATGATATGATGATACAAAATGCGTGGATATTAAGATATTTTCTCAGAACTAACGACGTATATTTAACAAGGAACCCTCTGACCTGGTGCATTACTATTAAAAATACTGTTTACATTAAGAATTGGCCCCAAAGCAGCACATCAGTCATCATGTACTTTTATTTAACATTACCTGACACATACAAAATAAATATTTTAAATTAAATCTAATCACAAGGCAGACAATTTAAATGAAGTGGCTACAAAAAATGTAAACAAAGGACATCCACAAGTTTGCTGCCTGTAACCGTCTTATAAAGCTTTTGTGCAACACACTACAGTGGTTGTGATGCACACATTGACTGTACCAGAAGAGAAACAACGTAGGTGAACCCTGCAGCAAAGTGAGCCCTCTTCTCAGAGAAGATCTTTGCCTCCCAGTTTGATCCTGGCGGCAGAGCAGAGTGAACCGTCTTTCTTCTCAGAGGATCTTTGTCCCATGACATCAGGCAGCTGTTCTCCGTGTCCGCAGTGTAAACAACGTTCGCTGGCGATTTGACAGTCACTAGAAGCACATTATGACCCTTTGTAAAAGTTTCTGTGTGGTACATGAGCTAACGTTAGCGGCTAAGGACTGAGAGGCTGTCCGGTGTGTGTGTGTGTGTGAGTGTCTGAGGAGCGTCAGTACGTTAGCTTGTTAGCCGTAACGTTAGCCTTGCTGTTTGTCATGTTAACGTTATCATCGGCAGCCCTGAATAGCTTGTAAAGCTTTAGCATAGTTAGGTAACACATTTGTTATCGGCCCATGTGTTTACTGCTACAGAGAATTAATAAATCTTTGGTTTTTTTGCACAACGTCGCCTCTCTGCCGTCTTTTATCACGCTTGCTAACGCTAAGCTAACTTTACCAGCAGATCTGTATGAGGCACAAACTGAGGCTACAGTTAGCAGTGTGCTGATGCTTAGTGGTATTTCTTAATATTTTATGTGAAACTAATGTGCATTTAATAAACATGCGTACATTATTAGCGTTATATTTTTAGGGGAAAATACTCGCACCGTAGACCCATGCCTTCAGTGGACGCACTCCCACCACTGTTTGCTGCTCTGACTTCATTCAGTGTCCAGCCGTCTCGTGAGATCTCTCGCCATGACCTCAGGTGCTAAATGCTGATCTCGTGAGATTATCTGGGTTGACAGTACTGCAGGCTGCTACCGGCTGTACAACACGTCCACGGAGGAAAATAAATACTTATAGTAAAAGATCGATTTTTTAATTAATGAATCGATATTGTGCCATTTAAAGGAAAATCGATTCGAATCGATTAAATAGATTTTTTTCAACCCAGCTCTAGTTCTTGGAAGCAAATAGTTACCAAGGGAGTTAGTGATGTAGCTCAGTCCCAGCTCATGGAGGGCTTTGTATACGAAGAGGAGGAGCTTAACATCTAAATGAAACAGGAAGTCAGTGCAGAGCAGCTCAGACTGGCCTCACGTGCTCTCTGCTCGTGGTTCTGCTTCATAGACGAGCTGCAGTTTTCAATCAGCTGAAGTCTGTCAGTAAAAAGTCGAGTCGACTTCAAATAAAGACATGAATCAGTTTTCTGCAGCATCGCTGATGTACAGTTGTGTTTCATCTGTGTAACTATGGAAACACACATTGTTTTCTCTGATGATGTCACCAAGTGGCGGCATGTACAGTGAGAACACTAAGACAAACACTTGTGCACCTCGCCACCACTCACACATCAACATGCCCTCACTTCACACTGCTCTGTGTGATCGTCACTACTTCCTGCTTTGGAAGATAAATGTCTGCGCTGTATAGGACAGTAATCTGGACTGTGTGGTGCAGGCTGCGTCCTCACCTGAGTCGGAGCTGTACATGTAGACGAACCTGGTCCAGTAGAAGTGCTCCAGCAGGGCCATGAGGGGCTCCTGCAGCTGGGGCCGCAGCTGCAGGACAAACTGGTTGTTGGTGTGAACGGGGAAGGACGGCGTGACGAAGCAGACGTGCAGAGAGCCGCAGAAAGACATCAGCATGTTGACCGTCCGCCGGTCGTACAGACCCATGATGGCGTACACGCCTTTGGAGAACTGGGAGCAGACTGGGAGGAGGAAAAGGAAGAAGAAGAGATGATTATTAAAACAGAGCTCAGTGTTTCATCAGCAGGTTAAATGACAGAAACTGAACTGATAGAGGTTTTGAGATTGTGGCGGTTTACTCGGCGCCATGACCATGACCATTATTCTTTGATTTCCAGTTGTTGGGAGGTGGCACGGTGACAGAAGCTGTTCTTTGTATTTTTGTGTCATTTTTAGGTGTCACATTAAAAAAGTTGCACTGAAACAGAAACAGTCTGCAGGTCAGCGCTCTGCGAGGCCCTTCTACTTTAATTTGTTCTGTTTTGGAAGATAAAACCCTCTGAGGAGGTTTTCTGCTTCTCATACAGAATCTTAATGTTCTCCAGTTCAGCTGGTTGTGAAACGATGAGCGAAGCGTTCAACAGAAAGACAATAACGAAGAGATTATGATCCATGATCCAAATTAAAACACAGGACTGCAGGCAGACACCAGGAAGCATCAACAACATCTGATTCACTCTGACGATTAAAGAGCAGCTGAAACACGCTTCTTCTTCATGTCTGTCATTTTCAATATGTCGTACCTGTGTGTCGACCTGTGAACAGGTTCCTTCTGGATAACACTGTTTACAGACTAATATTCCACTATGATTCAAAGTATTCCAACTTTAATGTGGGTCATAATAATAGTAATAGTAATCCACAGATTATACTGAAATATTCTGAATTCTGTATTTATACTGAACAAAAACTGAAACACATCACTTTTGATTTTGCTCCAATTTTTCACAGGTTTAACTTAAAGATCTGAGGCGGCTGCACAAAACAACTGAAGCTAAGATTATTTTGTTTCAGGGTTTCTGTGCAACTGTGTAAGTCCCTCAGTTAAGGAGAAATTAAGCCATAGTGTCATAGCTAAGGAAAAAACTTGAGGTGTTTTCACAGGTGACACAGGTGTGTCTCAGGGTGGTCACAGTGAAAGGTCGCTCTGAAATGTCATGTCTGATCACAGCGCAGTGACACAGATGGAGCGTGTCGTTAACATGCTGACTGCAGGAACGTCCATCAGAGCTGCTGTCTGTGGACTGAATGTTCACGTCTTTACGACCACACGAGTCAGTAACGATGATGAAGGTCGAGACTGTGGTGCAGATGATTTCAGACTTTAAACTGTGAAAACAGGAGCAAAAACAAAAGTGCTGCCTTTAAAGTTTGTGTGTGTGTGTGTGTGTGTGTGTGTGTGTGTGTGTGTGTGTGTTTCTCAGCAGGGCCTACAGTGACACAGCTCCTCTACATCTCTTCATCCTCATCATCATCCCTCTGTCCCTCTCTGTCTGTCAGTACACATCCCTCCATCCTCCGCCCTCTCCTTCACCTTCTGTCCTCTTCTCTCACATCTCTCTCTTTCCAATAACTTCATTTGTCTTGTTGTCCGTCCCGTTTTTAAGCTCCACTTCCTTTTTTCCGCCTTCAAATCCAGGTCACCCAAACAAACCCAGAGAAAAATATAGTTCATTCTCCGTGTTGTAAAGTTTGTAATCTGCTGTCACAGGGCTGTGATGCGGTCCGGTCAGACGTGTGAGACTCCTGCATGTCTGAAAACACTTTTTACTAATAGATGTGATTTTGTATGAAGGTTTGTTTGTGCGCGGAGAGCAAATCTCTCTCCGATGGTTCAACTAAGACAGACACAAAGATCCTCTGAGCAGCAGCTGAGTGAGACCAGGAGAAATCAGCAGTCATTGGTCAAAGAAACTGGAGGCTCAACATCGACATGTGAGCAGATTAAAACAGTGTCGATCACAAGCTGGAATTAACTTCAGCACAGCTCCTCTTTAAACTTCACAACAGAAACAGAAGGTTGGTGCACTGTTAGCACTGTTAGCACATCAGCTGAGCAGACTGGACCATCACATCACAGGTTAAACCTCTTCAGTCTGAGCGCTGAGAGCCCAAAGAAAAATGCACTGACTCATTATTTGAGCTGAGCTGCTGTGGTTTGATTATGATCGAAGGTCACTGAGAAGAAATTCAACATCCAAGTTCACACGGTGTTCTGCTTGTCATGAGACTCTTATTTCACTTGTCTCCTTTCCAAATGTCAATAACATGTTTAATGTTAGAGTCAAACTCTTTTACTCTCTGAGTTTATTGAAGAGAAAGAAGAGGAAGAGAAATGTAACAGCTGACTGCAAAGGTTTCAACTCTTAAAATGTGTCTTTGAAGCGGCTCACACCAGTTAATAGAGAGTAAAACACACAAGTAGCAAAAACGTTCTGGGTCTCTGGACAATCTGTGCCTCATTTGTAATTTAAAACAATAAAACATTAAGTCTTCGGGCTGTTCGCATGTTTTCCTGCAAAAAGTAATGCACAAACATTTGTACATATCCCTCGTATTCAGGAGACGTTAGGAGGTAAGACAGGGTGGTGGATACATCAAACAAACACAGCACTTTCCCCTCAGAGACCAGCTTCTGAAACCATGTGAACTTTGAGTCATTTTAAGGTGCGTCACCTCCATGTTTCTCTTCTTTGATCTCACCACAGTAACTTTACGTTAAGCACATAGCGTCATTCGTAAAGTGCTAATTTGTAGGATATCTAACTGCTGTATGAGGATACGTTCAAATCTGTTCTTTGTTGTCAAAATAAAAAACAGTGTCAGAGTACAAAAACTCAAAGCAAGTCAAAAGCAGACCGTTTTATTGTTGATGTTCTTGTCTGTGGTCGTAAGTGCTAACATCGTAAGTGCTAGCATCGTAAGTGCTAACATTGTAGGCAACTGGACTTGCTTGTGTTTCTTGAAGACGTTTCGTCTCTCATCCAAGAAGCTTCTTCAGTTCTAAATGACTGGTGCAAAGTTGCAGGCTATAAACCCTGTGTGGGTGGGAAGCCTTGCAGAGTCGTTAAGGTCTCAATGTGAGTCGTCGACCCACCTGGTCACCATGTCCATGTTCATTTTTTAGTGCACTATCCCTTTAAGTGAAAATATATTTTGAATAAATTTGTTATTTAATGTTCCAGCACAGGACAGTTATCGTGTTTACTCTGATCAGCGATGTCTCCTTCGATTTCAGGTTGATCTTATTTTGTATTTTGAGTCAACTCTTCTTCATTTAAACCTTTACACCAACACACACTTCCTGTCTACTCATTTGTCATCACGTTTATTGTTTCACTGACTTCTGTATTTTTTTTTTTTTTTTAAATCTGCACGTAACACAGAGCAGAAAAAGCTCCACTTGTCGTTAGGCTAATCTAACGGACGATAACGTGTCGTTATCTTCATGGCAGACTGACAGAATTTCAGCGGCTGACTTATCTGCTGCCGTGTCGCTGATAAAGTGCAGTTTTCTGGGCCTCCACGCGGTAAATCCCCGCACACACCACGGCTTTAATCAAATTACTCTTCATGCAGGGCTCCTTCACAGTCAGGGATTAAGTCTTAAGACAAAATAATTCTCTCGGCTGAAGCATCATTCTGTGAATCACCGTCTTATTTTGTGGCACAATCCGATTTAGAGTGTATGAAAACGTGTCTGCGGTATCTGTGTCATCACCCGGAAAATGCTCACCGGGACAAAAAGTGCTGAAGCTTCCAGCAGGGCTCAGGACGACAGGCTGAGACACCTGTCAGTCAAACAAAACACACTCCTGTTTAATGTCCTCTTAACTATACAAACATCTGAACATCATCACAGCAGCAGCAGCAGGAGGACTGCGCCGACTTCATCCTGTAAAATATCATCATGTTCAGATATTATGTTAAAGAAGTCTGTCCTGATGATCGGAGCTACAACTGGAACAAAAATAAAAAACACATTTGATATGAAGCTCTTTTTATGTAAATACAAACAGTACAAAAAGAAAACAAGTAAAAGGTGTGAAGGACCAATGAGCTTTGTTTTTAAGGCCGAACATCAAACCGGCCTCAAAGAACGCACAGTGATGAAAGCTGACTCGTGTCTCGGCCAAAAAGTTGCACCTGACCACACCGCAAAGATGAGAGCCGACGACCAACCAGCACGCACGTTCTGTGCCTGCGTGAAAGGAAATAACTCTCCTCCTGTGTGTATTCGTCACTCAAAAAGAGAAATCAGAAGACAAACTTGACGTTGTTAGCCAGTTAGCACATTAACAGAACAACCTGATGATAAAAGAACAGTTTGCTGGTGGATTTACGGAGCGGAGGGAGAAGTTGTTGGAGGTAAAATTATAAACAACAGATTTTTGGCTTGTTGCCAGGAGCTGGCGAGCTAACAACCATCAGGACTGTGACCCGTCCACTCCAGAAGTGCAGCTGCAGGCTACAGGAGAGCGACACTGTGTCAGCTCTGAAGTGTTGTCTTAGTTTCCTTCGTACTCGAGCAAACAGGTGGAGCAGAGAGAGGGAGAAAAACCCTGCTGGTTATTCTGCCGCCATGTTGGTTAAAATGTTGGTAAACAAACACAATGGAAATATGGAATTGGTAAAATGGTCGAGGTCACGGCCACATATCGTACAAGGAGCTGAAAATGTAATTATCATGACATGCTGAACCAACCCGGTCTCACTCTGAAGTCATCCAATACCGGTGCTTGGTCGGTGACGTCCGCCATCAGACACTGACAAAAAGAGCCGTCGTTTCATGTCACGTTATTGTTTCACGGTAACCGGTGGTGTCGGGGGGACAACAATTAAAGTTAAGGGTGGGGGATGCCACACAGCGGAAACAGTGCCAATAATCCAGATTGTTTTACACACAGCAGCTGGGACTGACTGAATTTTGAAGTTTTACTAATATAAAATATTTTTCAGACACTAATAATGTTTGTTAGTGCATGTAACAGGCTGAAGTTGACACAGCGTCCCACAGCGTCAACAGCCAAACACCCAGGGTACCTTGGACGCCATATGTGGACGTGGAAAGTCCATGACCAAACCTCAAGGCAACTGAATCGAACGCAACTGGACTTAGTTTTGTCTTAGAAGACGTTTCACCTCTTATCCAAGAGGCTTCACCGTTGCAGCAGGAGTTTCAATGACCGTCGTTGACACACCGTTGTAGCACTAACGAACCAGTGACATCACTGGCCTTGTGAAGACCTCCCCAGAGGATAAATACCTGGGTTGTTTCCACACCAGTTTGTCAGACTGGTTCCAGCCTAGTCAGACAAGCATGAACTGATGAAGCCTCTTGGATAAGAGGTGAAACATCTTCTAAGACAAAACCAAGTCCAGGTGTGTTCGATTCAATCGCCTTGAGATAACTATGACCTGGATGAATGGGAATATCCACAGGCATCCATGACCAAACATGGACATGTGACGAGGTCACAGTGAGGACGTGTTGATAAAATAAGGGCACATGTAAACTCAGCGGATTCATGACGTGCACACCGAATAATTTTGTTCTCGCCATTGTGCCTATGTTGGTGAATCAGAGTCATTGTAAACTGACTGACCTCCATGTCTCTATAAGGAAGCGTGTTGGCCCAGAGGAGCATCGTGGATCTAGTTCCATTATGTCAGAGAGACGTCAGACATCTGTACGGCTGATATCTCCAACGCTCTGCAACTCACACCAAAACTATCTGACTGATGAACAGCTCTACAGGGAAGAGGAAGAACATGTGTTTTTGATGTGGGTGTGAACTGTCGCTTTAAAACTGTGACCACTGATCAGACAGGAAGTTGGAAGCTAACGACACGTTATTACTGTTCTTCTCATATTTACAGTTGGGTCAAAACTAAATGACAAAAAAATCTGGACTTGCTGATGAGACGGAGAAGAATGACATCTTATATCTCACACTGTGTCCAGACTATTGCTCTGAAGGCAGAAGTTAAAGGGTCAAAGGTCACATAAACACAAACACGAAGCTTCATCCATCAAACAGCTGATGTCACAGTCGAACCGTTCAAACCCCGTCTGTCTGATGTTAACTCAACAAATCAGACATCAGTAAATCTCTATTAGATCATAATGTGCAGACAGACATGTACTGTGTATGTGTGTGTGTGTGTGTGTGTGTGTGTGTGTGTGTTCTTGGTGCAGCGCTAACATGCTAACAACCAGCCCTCTCCCTCTGAGCAGGCCACCACTGAAATAACTCTTCCCTCTGGGGCCATGCTATCATGCTAACAATAGATGTTTGCCCCAAGGCAAATGCTATCATGCTAACGAGGTATCTGTCTCTTAGCATTAGCGCTGCGACGACGACAGAGCGCTCCTCCATCAGAGAGGGTCGGGCAGCAGAGAGTCGACAGATGCTGAGAGCCCTCTGTGGAGTTATTTGTGTCCAGATCAACAGTGTCCTCGTGACGGAGGTCCAGATGTGGACACGGTGATTTCTAATTCATGCTATAGGCGTGAATACATGAACGCTGCCGTCCTGCAGTGATCGATGACCTCAGTGTTCGCTTGTCTTGTTAGAGCGCCACTGCAGAAAACTTAGACATCACTTTCAAAGTCCTGCTGCTGCTTGTTTCTGTGTCTTTGTGATATTTTATTTACAGCTGATGTTTATGCTCTGTTCCTGATGCTGATTATTTTCCTCACTGTTAATGTTCATATTATATTTTGTATTTGTTTTAGTTTTTAAAATAACGTGTCACAGATTAAAAGAAAACAGGCTACTAAAGGTCAAGTCTGTTTTTCAAAAACATGTCATGATTTGAAAGTGTCGCAACCGCCCCCCCCCCCCCCCCCCCCCCCGCCATAAATTAAAAATGTGCCGCAATTAAAAAAACCTGCAAAACTGTTTCACAGATAAAAATATGTAGTAAAAAAATGCCAAGAAATTAATTAATTAATTAATAAAAAACAAAAGTAACAGAAAAATGCTGCGATCCAGTCGAGACAGTGGAAGTCCTCCAGTCCTCCAGGCCTCCAGGGGGAGCTACGTAAATCTGTCAAACAACACGTTCCTGTTAAATGGCCTCTTTACTCCGAACACATTCTGTCGTCTGGTGTCTCTGTGGCTGAAAATAGAGCTGTTCCACTCAGCAAATTTTGGGCCTTTGTGGTGTTTTTGCCCTCGTTGGCCACTGTAACATGCTAAATAATCTGCCCCCCTCACCTCCACCCTTTAATATCAATGAATACAAATGTTGAAAAAGGCAACAAGGACACTCGTGGTAACGTCGCAGAGACTGAGCTGACCTCGCCTCATCCTCACTGAGGGTCCTCCAGTCAGACATCTCGCTCCTCGCCACCTGAGGCTTTTAGACAGAGCTTTATTTAAACACAGCCCAGAGACGACGACGACAAGCGCCACAGGCCCCACAGCTGAGACCTCGCCGTCTCCCCACAGAGCTGCTCATCCTCCTGACACATCCGTCCGTCTATACTCACGCTGCAGATCTGCCTCTCTCTGCTGTACACAATAATCACAGGGAACCAGAGGATCGTTCAGCTGAAGGCTGATTGGCGGGTAACTGTGAGGACGTCTTTCAACCAGAGGCCCTCGCCGCCATCATCCTTCACTTCCTCTGACCCACGGCTCCACTGTTTACGCTCCCTCTGCCGAAGACACGAGACCAAACTGCCCGCAGACACACATCCGACAATAAGGTCACTGTTTCACTCCGTCGTTCAGTGTTCCCGTCACTTAGCTGACACTTTTTCTCAGATTGCCGTTTGTTATTAATTTTATTTTTTGTTAATCTGGAGCGGCTCGATGCTGAGCGCCGCCGAGGATTCAGCTGGAAGTCTGTCATCGCTGACATTACAAGCAGCCACAAACAGGAATGTCAGAAGGTCACAGACTGCAGACAACACAGCGGCGAAGTGAAACGTTGATTCATGTTCTCAGAGTTTTCTTCCCGGGCGTCCAGAGGACACTCTCCGCTCTCTGTCAGGACACCAGGGCGTAGGTGGAGGTAAACAAGCCGTCATCACGGCGGTGACACCTCACTAAATCCTCATTAAACACTGTGACATGATGAGGATGATGAGGTGGATGAGGTGGATGATGAGGTAGATGAGGTGGATGATGAGGATGATGAGGATGATGAGGTGGACGATGAGGATGATGAGGATGACGAGGTGGACGATGAGGATGATGAGGTGGATGATGAGGATGACGAGGTGGACGATGAGGATGATGAGGTGGATGATGAGGTGGATGATGAGGATGATGAGGTGGATGATGAGGATGATGAGGATGATGAGGTGGATGATGAGGTGGATGATGAGGATGATGACATGGATGATGAGGATGATGAGGTGGATGATGAGGATGATGACATGGATGATGAGGATGATGAGGTGGATGATGAGGATGACGAGGTGGACGATGAGGATGATGAGGTGGATGATGAGGATGATGAGGTGGATGATGAGGATGATGAGGATGATGAGGTGGATGATGAGGTGGATGATGAGGTGGATGATGAGGATGATGAGGTGGATGATGAGGATGATGATGAGGTGGATGATGAGGATGATGAGGTGGATGATGAGGATGATGAGGATGATGAGGTGGATGATGAGGTGGATGATGAGGATGATGACGTGGATGATGAGGATGATGAGGTGGATGATGAGGATGATGACGTGGATGATGAGGATGATGAATCATAGATGACTCACTCCTGTGGCTACTGTGCATCAACGTCACCGCCATCTTGGGGAGGTCACTGCCGGCTGGCTAGTACTGTTGTGTATGGAGATAAGTCTTCAGCAGACTTGGCGTGCTCACTCAAGTCTCACAGTGTAACTGGGTGCCGGTCCAAAAATTACAGCAAAGCAGAAAAACCTGACAGCACTCTCTAATAAGTATAATACTTTTTAATATAGTGGACTGAACAGCAGCAGTCGAACGGACGGTCCCCTCCTCCTGATGATAAAGTCAGCTGATAAATTACGTCACTTTACAAATGTTGACATGATACATATGGACCATACACATGTTAAGTATTGCTAGTTTGCAGATACAAACAACATGAACATTTTCCTCCAAAGTATTATAACCTTCGCACCAATATGCTGTCATTTGTCGGGCACTCTGGAACACCACTGGATAGACAAAAGATCAGGGATTACAGAGAGCTCAGTGAGGTGAGTATGAGGTTTTGATGGTATCTAATTTTTCACGCCTTCCTGGAATTTCACCGTGCGTGATGGTATCTGTTATCAGAGGCCGTTTCTCTGAAAATTCTGTGCAACAAACCATCTGGTGCGTCGGGTCAGTGATCAGCTGCTCTGACTACAAACTGAGACAATCCACAGTCCTCTGACACATGAAGTCAATTTCACTTCACTGTTCTATGTTAAACCCTCCATGTTTAGAGCCCATTCTGAATGGCGTGCCGACAATAGCCGAGAGCTCCGCCCACAGCTGGTGAGCCATCCCGCTGATCTCTGACCAGCTGGGCACTCTATTTCCTGGTTTACAGGTCTGCGGCGTCGACAACTGGACCCTCAGCTCAAATAAAGGAGGAGATACGAGGTTTCCGTGTGCACATGAGCTGAATGGCAGCGTGCACCCGCCTCAACCTCAGGCTCTAATTAATGTGTTTAGCAGTGATGCTGAATAATAGATTAAATGGCTGCCTTCCTCAGGGTGATACACCACTCACACACACACATGAAAACTAACACACACGTCCACATGCTGATTCCCACACAAACACATACAGTACACAAGAACACACACACTCACACACACACACACACACACACACACACACACACTCATTGAGTCTAAAGTCATTTAGGCAACTGCTGCCTCCGAGGCATCAGCGCAATAATCTCCTGCTGAGGAAGCAGCTCTGACACACACACACACACACACACACACACACACACACACACACAGGCTTCCCCCTCGCCAACAGTTGCAGGTTCAAATCCCATCTGTCCTCTCAGACTGCGTCTCATCTCTGCTGTCTTCATGTCTACATTTACATTTCACTCGTCCACAGAGATTTTATCCACAATCCACTCAGACCATGTGACTACAAGCAGACCCAGCTGCTGTTATTCAGCAGCAGAAGAAGAACGTCAGCTAATGGTTTAGTAGCTTTCTGAACTAAAGAGGAGCTGCTCCGCCCACCAGTCCACCCTGTGGTTGTATGACTCCGCCCACCAGTCCACCCTGTGGTTGTATGACTCCGCCCACCAGTCCAGTGTCTCTGACAGTCTCCATCCATGTCAGTGAAAACATGGATGCTTCACACACAGAAGATCTATACAATCAGCACAGTTTCAAGATTAGAGTCATGAATGATGCCACAGTTTATTCCACACTACTGAAGCTGCTCCTATTTCTAACCAACGCCAAGCTGCTTATAATTTCACTTTCAGTCACTTTCAGGAAACCCACGTTGACACAGGGAGAACATGTAAACTCCACACAGAAGCCCCCCCCCCACACCTCAGGTTCAAACAGGAACCCTGTTGCGTTGAGGCGACAGCGTTAATATTCCTTCATTGTGTAAATTACGAAAAAGCTTGTTGGCTGATTCTGTTCGTTCATTTTAAGGCTGATACGATAACGTGCTGATATCATCCTGCAGCCCTGCTGGATGTGATCTGAAGGTCTAAGTGTCCCTGAGCAGGAAACATCACCATCTCCAGGCTGACGCTGACCTCTGACCTCTACAGGAAGCAGCTAAACAACCTCACAGGATCTGGCCTTTAAATGTTGTCGCACAGCTACTGAAATCAAACAATTAAAATATGTTTCCTATGTTTTCATCTCTGCCCTAAAGTCTTCCTCACTGGACTTAGAATAAAATAATTAAAGGAACAAACCCTGCAGTTTGTTTCCTCTCTCCTGACTGAGACATCTGATCTTCTGTTTTGTCCGACACCAAAGTACATCTCAAGATTATTAATTAAAGATAATCCCTTTTTCTCCTCGTATCTGAACAGCGGCTCTTCCTCCTCTTTGTCATTATTTGCCACATCGTGTTGTTGCTGATAAGCGTCTTTCCAGGCGAAACATGCAGCTGCACTTTATCCTCATTCCACATTTGAGGCGTTCAACTGAGCGTGAAACTACAAGTGAGTCCTCAAGGGCAAAATGTCACCAGCTCTCTCTTCTCTTTCCACCGGGCTTCCTGCCCAAATGTTTGCAACGTGATGCATTCTTTATTTTTTATTTTCTACACCAATAAACAATAAATAACACAAACTATGGGGAGCGGGGCAGAGCTGTCCTGTGCTTCTGTCGTCTCAATCTGTATGCTCCTGATAAGGGAAGTCCTGGCAGCCAAACACAAGAGAAACACCATTTCATTTCCCCTCCGTCTCCCTCCTCCTCCTCCTCCTCCTCCTCCTCCTCCTCCCATCTTCATCTGCACCTCTGGGATGGCGGTAAGTTAAAATGTTAGTTAGCTGGCTCTCATGCAGCTGCTGCTCAGAGGGTACAGTTCACATTTAAAGTGCAAACTAAAGTGTTGAAGATCCAGACGAGGTTCACAGCTCTGTGCTGACTGACACGATTTCTTCATTATGAGCCTCCATCTGTTTCTGTTCAGTTTCTCTTCCTTTATTTACAGGCTTAAAGTCAGAACAATGACATCACTGACGTGCTGATGTTTACTAAGGCTGACCCCTGACAGTCGACTGAAGGTTCGTCTACCACAAAGGTCATCAGTTGTTAAGATTTCAAGAACGTGAAACTCTATGAGGAGCTGCACCTTATCAAAATAAATCCAAACCTATGTGACTGGAGCATGTGTGACTTTACTTTGAAAGGACAGACACAGGAAGTGTCCACGCTCAGTAGTCAGACAGGAGTCAGGTTAATTTCCAGGGCTGGTACCTGCGGTTATTCCACAGGCTAGTTAATAACATGTCGGGCAGGAAATCCAAAGTGTGGGATCATTTTGAGAAGGTGAAGGACGAACCCAAGGTCAATATTTAATCAAACATAAGTCTCAAAATCCAGACAAACTGCTGAGCTTCAGTGAAACTGTAGGACGAGTCACTGACAGAGGTGATGACGCAGTAAACAACCTGCACACCCTCATGTGTCAGAGGTGAGTATGTGTCGTGTAAAATGCAGAAGCAGTCCAGTGGCATAAGAAGAATAAATATTACATTTCTTTGTCACATACTCGTCCTTTGCACTTCTCTAATAAACAACACCCGGACAACCTGATGAGACAGAACAGCTTCGTCCAATTGACAGAAATACAGACGTGTCACATTTAAACCAGAGCGAGCCGTGAGCGTCTGCAGCAGCGAGGACTCCTTTCAGTTGATTCCACGTCTAGACAACCTCGTTTAATTCTCCGATCCTTCAGGTGAACAGCGTGACCGAGCGAGTTAACAGCCCCAAAAATTACCTCGACTAAAAAAACAAAAAAAAACCCAGAAACTTTCATTTTCTGTGCTCTCAGGACTTTTTTCCTCCGTTTCCTTCGTCTCTGCTGACGGCGGCTGGATTTTCCCGCCGCTCAGAACAGACCCCATCTCCTCAGACTGGAGGAAAAAAGAACCAATTGGCCGCTATGAAACGTCCCGTTCTGGATGTTTTAATGTGCAGCAGGGTGTGAGTTCATGAAGTCATCAGCAGAGCCTGAATCTGTGTTAACGTGAGGTCACACTCAGGTCACAGCTGCATTCAGAACCTTGTTACACGCTCTATTAGACGGAGATGGCGGCTCTACCTCGCTGCCCCTCTTCTATTCAGTCCTCCTCTGTTCGCTTCAGCCTGATTTGCTGGCATGAATGCTGCAGCGTGTTGTGTTGCCAGAGTGCTCGACTGCATTCGGGTTCCTCCACGACAGGATGTGATTATTGCTGCAGCGACACATTCAGGGTCATCCAGACGTCTCACTCTCTCCTCTGCTGGTCCACAGTGACTCCAAAGGTCATGACCTCTGTCCAGCTCAGCTCATTAAAGGGATTGTTTTAAGAAACGTGTTTGTGGGATCTCATTGGGACTGATACAACTGTTATGACTTCCAGGCCTGGCACGATAGCTTAGCTTAGCATATAGACTTGAAACAGGGGGAAACAGCTAGCTTCTGACCTACCAGCTCCTCTGAAGGTCACTGATTAATGAATTTGTTTAATCCGTACAAAATCAGAAACACAACATTTGCTATTTACAAATAGTTAAATGCCGGACCATTTCTTGGGTGGGAACAGTATACTTCCTGGAGTCTCCGCTGGGAGCCAGGTCTCATTCTGAAGTCGTCAAAATCGCTTGGGCAGTGACTTGCAGTATCAGAAATCAACAAAAAAAAAGGCGTCTCTAGAGCCCATCCCAGCTGATAAGAGGCAGAGCACACCGTGGACAGATCGCCGGACTATCAGTGCTGACACAAAAGTACAGAGATTCAATAACTGTCACACCTGTGGCGGCCCTGACGCCTCGTCTCCACTTATGTCTGTACAGAGACGAGTCAAGTGGAATAACAGACGTGCCTGTGAATCTCCTTCTGTCATATTTGGGTCCAGAATTTGCCGCGAATACGTTGAAAACATTTGAACTTTTGCGGTGGATTTTTCTGTTTTCTTCACTTCAGTTTCCTGAGTTTGTTGTTGGGTGAGTTTGTTTGTTTATCTATTTTTAATGCACTGTGAATCTGAGTAATGTTACTCATCTACAATATGGTTATACGTTATAAACAGTCAGAGACAATATGTTTTTACATTTAGAAAATTGCCAACACGCTTAGCAAGCTAATTTGCTAACCCTGCAGAAGCTAACATGGTTTTTGTTCACCCCTCTGACGCCACCCTCCTGACCCCCCCCCCCCCCCCACCCAGGACCAAACACCAGACCTGTGGAGACAGAGCCGTCTCTAAAGCCACCCCCTCCCTCAGACTGCACCGCCCTTACCTGATCAAAACCACCAATCAAAACTTAGCTTTTCAAAACTTCTGAACTAATGTGAGAACTAATGAGAAACGAATGAGGAACTAATGAGAAACAAATGAGGAACGAATGAGGAACAAATGAGGAACGAATGAGGAACGATTGACAAACAAATGAACGATTGAGGAACGAATGAGTAGTTACTGAGGAACTAATGAGGAACGAATGAGGAACTAATGAGAAACAAATGAGGAACGAATGAGGAACGATTGAGGAACTAATGAGGAACAAATGAGGAACAAATGAGGAACGATTGAGGAACTAATGAGGAACAAATGAGGAACTAATAAGGAACGAATGAGGAACAAATGAGGAACGATTGAGGAACGAATGAGTAGTTACTGAGGAACTAATGAGGAACTAATGAGGAACGAATGAGTAGTTACTGAGGAACTAATGAGGAACAAATGAGGAACGAATGAGTAGTTACTGAGGAACTAATGAGGAACAAATGAGGAACGATTGAGGAACTAATAAGGAACGAATGAGGAACAAATGAGGAACGATTGAGGAACGAATGAGTAGTTATTGAGGAACTAATGAGGAACGAATGAGGAACGAATGAGTAGTTACTGAGGAACGAATGAGGAACGAATGAGTAGTTACTGAGGAACTAATGAGGAACTAATGAGGAACGAATGAGTAGTTACTGAGGGACTAATGAGGAACTAATGAGAAACGAATGAGGAACGAATGAGTAGTTACTGAGGAACTAATGAGGAACTAATGAGGAACGAATGAGGAACGAATGAGTAGTTACTGAGGAACGAATGAGGAACGAATGAGTAGTTACTGAGGAACTAATGAGGAACTAATGAGGAACGAATGAGGAATGAATGAGTAGTTACTGAGGAACGAATGAGGAACGAATGAGTAGTTATTGAGGAACTAATGAGGAACAAATGAGGAACAAATGAGAAACGAATGAGGAACGAATGAGTAGTTACTGAGGAACGAATGAGGAACGAATGAGTAGTTACTGAGGAACGAATGAGGAATGAATGAGAAACGAATGAGTAGTTACTGAGGAACTAATGAGGAACGAATGAGGAACGAATGAGTAGTTACTGAGGAACGAATGAGGAACGAATGAGGAACGAATGAGTAGTTACTGAGGAACGAATGAGGAACGAATGAGTAGTTATTGAGGAACTAATGAGGAACAAATGAGGAACGAATGAGGAACGAATGAGTAGTTACTGAGGAACGAATGAGGAACGGATGAGTAGTTATTGAGGAACTAATGAGGAACGAATGAGGAACGAATGAGTAGTTACTGAGGAACGAATGAGGAACGAATGAGTAGTTATTGAGGAACTAATGAGGAACGAATGAGTAGTTACTGAGGAACGAATGAGGAACGAATGAGTAGTTATTGAGGAACTAATGAGGAACGAATGAGGAACGAATGAGAAACGAATGAGGAACGAATGAGTAGTTACTGAGGAACGAATGAGGAACAAATGAGTAGTTATTGACGAACTAATGAGGAACAAATGAGGAACGAATGAGGAACGAATGAGTAGTTACTGAGGAACGAATGAGGAACGAATGAGTAGTTATTGAGGAACTAATGAGGAACGAATGAGGAATGAATGAGTAGTTACTGAGGAACGAATGAGGAACGAATGAGTAGTTATTGAGGAACTAATGAGGAACGAATGAGGAACGAATGAGAAACGAATGAGGAACGAATGAGTAGTTACTGAGGAACGAATGAGGAACAAATGAGGAACGAATGAGTAGTTACTGAGGAACGAATGAGGAACGAATGAGAAACGAATGAGGAATGAATGAGTAGTTACTGAGGAACGAATAAGGAACGAATGAGTAGTTATTGAGGAACGAATGAGGAACGAATGAGGAACGAATGAGTAGTTACTGAGGAACGAATGAGGAACGAATGAGTAGTTACTGAGGAACGAATAAGGAACGAATGAGAAACGAATGAGGAACGAATGAGTAGTTACTGAGGAACGAATAAGGAACGAATGAGTAGTTATTGAGGAACGAATGAGGAACGAATGAGTAGTTACTGAGGAACGAATAAGGAACGAATGAGTAGTTACTGAGGAACGAATGAGGAACGAATGAGTAGTTATTGAGGAACGAATGAGGAACGAATGAGTAGTTACTGAGGAACGAATAAGGAACGAATGAGTAGTTATTGAGGAACTAATGAGGAACGAATGAGGAACGAATGAGTAGTTACTGAGGAACGAATGAGGAACGAATGAGGAACGAATGAGTAGTTATTGAGGAACGAATGAGGAACGAATGAGTAGTTACTGAGGAACGAATAAGGAACGAATGAGTAGTTATTGAGGAACTAATGAGGAACGAATGAGGAACGAATGAGTAGTTACTGAGGAACGAATGAGGAACGAATGAGGAACGAATGAGTAGTTACTGAGGAACGAATGAGGAACGAATGAGAAACGAATGAGGAATGAATGAGTAGTTACTGAGGAACGAATGAGGAACTAATGAGGAACTAACTATTACTTAATCATATCATTACCTACCCTTTTTGTGTACCCTAAAGTAAAGTGAGACATCAGAATGAGTAGATAATGATTACCTACTCATTCTGATGTCTCACTTTACTTTAGGGTACACAAAAAGGGTAGGTAATGATATGATTAAGTAATAGTTAGTTCCTCATTAGTTCCTCAGTAACTACTTTAATTTTGTGTAGCTTACTGTAAAGTGTTACCTAATCATTTGTGTTGTCATGTTGATGAAGATGTTTGTCTTCAGTGTTGGTGTGTTGACCTCTCTGGGCCTCCGTACACACTCCTTTAAGAGGCTAAAGCAAGTCACCTCTGTGGTAAACAAAGTGTTTGCTGATAGTTTGGCGGAGGAAGTTCTCCTCAGGTTATCTCCCCGCTCGGCGCCGCTCAGAGAGGACACTAATTATTCATATTAGCACTGTGAGGAAAACAAGGTGTCCAGAGAACAAAGGACTAATGCTGCTGTTTATCTGAGAGGACAGACTCATTTCATCTCTCTGAGTCTCAGCTCACACAATCTGTCCTGGACTCAGAGTGTCGGATCATAAACACAAACACTGCTGCTTAATAAGCATAAACAAACAACATGTACGCACGCTGCAGAATACGAGCCGCAGAAAACACCGAGTCAAAGATACGAGACAGGAAGAAATATCAAAGCATGAAATGTATGCAAATGAGAATTATCTCATGGACAAAGACATGAGCACAGTGGAACAGCTGGTAAATATGAGACAGAAGAGACAGGGAGGAAGTGTCCACACAGAGGCAGGGACAGGGACAGAGACAGAGATAGAGACAGACTGAGACTGAGACTGAGACTGAGACAGGGACTGGGACTGAGACAGAGACAGAGACAGGGACAGGGACAGAGACAGAGACAGGGACTGGGACTGAGACAGAGACAGAGACAGAGACTGGGACAGAGAGAGATGTCCTCTGAGGGTTCAACAGTCTGACAGATCTGAGACACATCACAGGTTCATCACTGACCAACTGTCTCACAGTCTGTCTGTATCTGTGTCTGATGATGATGGTGATGGTGATGATGATGAAGAGGCAGCTGGCTCTGACAAATGAGAACGACTGTGTGAAATAAACCAGAGCAGGAACAGGAAGTCTCTGCAGTCCGTGTGTTTTGATGTGACTGTTCACTGATTGGCTCTTCGACTCAAGAGTTTAACGCACTCTGACATGTCGTGCTGACAGGAAGTGATGCAAGGCGTTACAGCTGACAGCTGTCAGTCACAGGGAAGCAGTCGCCACTGAGCACTTCCAAACAAACGATGGACTATTTTGGCTCATTTCTCCGAGACGTCACGAACAGGAAACCAACCCGACCGAGCATCTGTGGGATGTGCCAACACCCCAGAGGCACTCCCCATCCACGGTGAGGCCTCTACGGATTGGACGTAGCTCTGACATGTCAAGGGGTGGACACAGGAAGTCTGGGGATGCCCAATGGTGTCTGACACCAGGGTCTTCACAGCAGATCCTTTGAGTCCTGTGGGTTGTGAGATGATGTTCCAGCATGTCCCAAGGTGCTCCACTGGATTTGGATCTGGAGAATGTGAAGGCCTTTTTTTTTTTTAAATAAAGTGACTTTATCTCTGTGGAGTCAAAAGTGTAAATCCCACAGTTACGTTACGAGTCGTGTCCGAGTGCTGCTCATGTCTGAATGTTCTCTCTACTGTAAGGGCAGATGTTGCTGGAGCAGCTGCAGCTTTTAACATGAAGCTCACAGCTCAGTTCATTCATACGATGTGTGTGTGTGTGTGTGTGTGTGTGTGAGCTGAACTCCCTCGAGATGCTCGACTGCTCTCCCACCATTCCCCCGCGCGTACACACACACACACACACACACACACTCTGTATCGCACTGTATGCTGAGTACTTCTGTGTGTGTTTGTGTGTGTGTGTTTGTGTGTGTGCTGATTGGCTGTCCACACAAACTGTTCAGCACAACTTAAAACTCCAAACTTTAAACACTAAACAAGACCTGAGAGTGAACACAGCAGTGAACAGCTCCATCAGATCAGCTCACAAACACAGACGAGACTCTTCTTCATCTCGGAGTCGGACAGCGACTGACTGACACTCGGCTCAGGTGACAGAAATGATTTCCTCAGATGGATCTTTGCTTCTCAGGTCTCCTGAGGGAGGTTCAGGGGAAACAGATAAGATAGAGTCATCTGAAAAATACGAACATCATTTATTTCACAGGAGATAAAGACGACTGTGACCAGCAGCAGGTTCCTCTGGGCTCCCGTGTCTCTGATAAGATGGCCGCCACAAACTGAACTGTGGTGACATCACGCAGCGCCAGGAGAACTCCAGTGACGGCTGTTTGACACTGAGCTCAGATTTTACATCCAAACTATCTGCACAGTAATAAAGTAAAGTCATCCTGGTGTCACGTGTGCACAGAATATTCAAACGGACCTCGATTACAACGGATTCCTAAAATATATGTTTGACCAATGAAATTCTTTGTTCAGAGTGATGTCATACCTCCAGGTCAGCGTGTAAGATGTAACGTTGCTAATGTGCACTTGCTAACGTTGTGTGTTGGTTGGAACAGGACGAGCTAACGTCAGCATCAAACAGGGTCAGATTAGTTTGTGTATTGACAAAAACGGAGCACATCAATGCTCTGGACCCTCGTGTGCTCAGCTGTTATGTGGAAAATTTGCACGTGGACTTTCAGACTGCGCTGATAAGAAACAGCTTTAAACAAAGATATTAAGCAAAACAACTGAAAATGGCTTAAAACATGAAACATGAAACATGAAATGTCGACGCCACATAAAGAAGCACAAAAGCTTCACAGTTTATCATCGTCAGTGTCTTCAGATGGAACTGCCCACTGCTGGAGGAGTTTGTTAATACGTGCCTGCAAATGCCCGAAAAATGAAACATAAATTCAAAATGGCTGACTTCCTGTTACATTTGGGGTGTAACTCCAGGACGATCTTATTAGCCCCAAACTCCACCAGATGCGTGTTGGTTGCATCTGCGTTCCAGAACGGCAGCGGAGCCGACACGTTTCAGTTCTAGTCAATGTGTGTGTTTCCACCGGCTGCGGCTGTGCTGCGTTCCGGCTCCGTCTCAGCTCTGGCGCTCCGGAGCCCTCCGCAACAGATACGCAGCACTTCTATTTTTGCCGGACGCCGGAGCACAACGCAGCAATTCAGCACAGAGCAGATCGTGCGGGGCAGGAAGTCATGCACAGAAACAAAATAAAACATCCAGTTAATTTTCAAAATAAAATACACAGTGTTCACGACGGATCATATGTCCCTGCACAACACCTTGAAAACGTCATAATGGGCGGAGGCAGGCCTGAAGTCAACAGGTCAGAGGTTTTCAGACGTCATTTCACCCCGTTGACACCATGGACGAGGAGATGTTAATCATGGAGGTGCACCCAGATGTCTTCCTACTACTCCTCTGGTTTTGTGGTTCTGTTTAAAGAAACTACATCTTGTTATATCGTGCAATTACGCGTGAATTCGTGAGATCTCGTGGGTCCTCGTGACTCGTGAGCTGCACCGCTCCGCACAGCAAACGCAGCTGGTGGGTGTTGACGGACGCCAGAGCATGCAGCGGATAACCAGCACAGCAGTTCTGCAATGGACACACATCCAGCGGAATTCCAGCGTTAGGTCCTGGGTAGGGTTGGGTCGGTTCTCGGTAATACCAATTCGGTTCAGTACTCCGTCTTGGACCGGGTTTTTTTTTTTTTTTTTCCCCAGACCTACCGGACCGCATACTCGGGCGGAACAGAGCGGACGCCACGGAGGTCCGCCCAGTAAAAGTGGACGTCTGCAAGCCCTGTGCGCGCAAAGCACGACCGCACGGACTTCGCTCTGCACACCAACGTCACACAAAAGACTGTTCGGCATGTATTTTTCACATCGCGGGGATTTTTCACGGACATTTTTACACGTAGTCCGCTCCGCTTATAGTGCGCCCGAGTCTGTGAGCACCTGTGTCTGCATCTTCACCAAGCGCACAGCGAGCAGGAGAGAGAGGGGGGTGGGGCAGGGACTGAGCTAGGAGGTGCGAGTGCGCATGCGCCTCTACTGTAGCCTGGAGTTTGTTTAATATTGACGGGGAGTCTCGACGAAATCAAGGAATGCACCACTATGGCAACACTTTGGCTTTGAGCCAGACGAAGGAGGCAACCCTTGTTTGCACTGATTGAGTAAGCTGCAAAATTTATTTGTAAGGAATGAAAGAAACAACTTGTTACAGTCACTCTGTTGTCCTAAGGTCGTTTTTTATTTTAAATGAGTCAACTGTGCCCCCAAGTGGCGAAAATCCGGTATTACCAACTTGATGCGGTTTTTACAAAAACTGTTTTTTTTTTTTTTATACCGACCCAACCCTAGTCCTGGGATGTTTCATGTGCCCCACACTTTTTGTGCCTGTACATGAAACGCACTGTCAGTTGTGATGCAAAGTTTCGTAAGTGCTGCAGCACCTTCGGCCGTCTCAACAATGCGATTCGATTGGTGAAATAACAATAAACAGAGTAGCGTCATTAGGGTGTTAGTACCAGTTGGTGCTCGGGCCGTAATGAGCTGCGGCAGCATCTAAAGACTTTGTGTCTTGTTCAGTTTACTCTGACTCTTATTCACACTTCTAATTTATGCTTTGACTTAGACATAATGACGGGTAACAGGTCGGCTCTGGTGCTGGGCTTTAGGGGCGGGTGTCAGAAATGGACCCGTACAGGACTCTGGCATTACATTTCATTGGGCAACGCTGTGCTGGAAAACGATAATTAATGAACACCTTTGGTTTCCTCCTTTTTTCAGTTTTTGTGCTAAGCTAAACTGTGTCTTCACTATCAAACCCTCTCAGTTTCCCACGAGTCCTCGTGTTATTTGCAATTTTAGTATTTCCCTGATAAGGTTTCCAGTTTCTGTCCTGCTGTCTGTCCAGACGCTCGTCGTCACTCAGACTAATTCCTCATTTTTAAACAAAGTGACTTTGGGTTCAGTGTGAAGCAGCAGCTCAGAGTCTCTGCTCACACACATATTTGTTTTTCTACCTCAAAGCGTGCTGAAGAGATGCAGCCATGCTGCAGAGCGTCTCACAGGAGGCAGAGCTCAGTCTGTTTTACATTTCACACAACAACAGACTGGAGAGAGACGAGAGGGGGAGTTCATAGTAAGAGAAGAAGAGAGGCGGCTACACACGGTACAGTTTTACAATTTGCATTTTTTCCCTCTCTGACATCAATAACAGCAAGTGTGTTTCCATCCACCTGTTTTTATGTGCATTTTTAATCTGTACATGAAAATACCTGAGTGAGTGTCTGAGACAGAGAGTCCGTCTGAGGCGTACGAGCTGTTGTGTGGATGAAACAGAAACAGACTGAGTGAATAAATGATGAAGAACATGAAGCACGGAGAGCTGAACACATGAGGTGTGTGTGGAGCGATGAGGAGCCTGTAACCTTCATCACATTCACACATGAAACAAACAGAAAGCACATTTCCATCATGATCGTTTCCTCACTGAGCTTCATCTCTTTGAATCAGCTCTTCTTCTCCTGCAGCTGCTTCACTGCTGACCAATCACAACATGTTTCCAACAAAGTTTAGCTGAATGGACAAAATGTTGGTCTCTAACACTTTAAACTCTGCAACAGAAACAGGCCGCCACAGCCTACGCTGGTATTTTTGCTAATTGTGATGTCACTTCCTGGAGTTTCTTCAAATGCTTCATATCCCTAAAATCTGAACAACAGGAGCCACAACAAGATATTACTGCCGCGTGCTGAGTATTAGGATAAAAGTTATTGCTACTTATTACCTTTCTTTCCAACTGCAAATTTATTCCTCAAATGAAAACTTCATCAGTTTTACCTCCTGAAATAAAGTTTTCATTCTGTTTAATCATTTCTGTTGCAGCAAACTGTGACACAGAGTGGACAGACTGACCAACACCGTCACAACCAGTGTTGTGCTAGTTACTGAAAAATAGAAAGTAGTTACCGTTACTAGATAACGCGTTACTGAGACGAGTAACTTTTTAGTTACTCCCCCCCCCCAAAAAAAAGTCAACTTAGGACTCTGGTCTTGTCTCGCCATCACACCATGACCTTGATGCACGCGCACTAGTGTCATCTATACTCTGAGTGCGTCCTGGCTGTAGATGACTGAGTGGGGTCACTAGAGGGCGCTACGTGCTTTTCTTTTTTGCAGTGTAGTTTTTCTAAGCCACAAAGAAGGATCATGTTTTGGGAAACTCAGCCCTGCAGCCCAAAACATTTCCCAACTGTATTGGCTCGTAGCTACATCGCCTAAGAGACAGAGGATGGAGTTTAACCAAGGGACTGTTAAACTACAACTTGACCAAACAACTGAACGGTACAGGAAACATGCAACATGTCTTCTACAGTGGAGTCACTCGTTGTCAGGCAGCTAAACGTTTTACAACTACGGTGCTTGGATACAAATATGGAAAATGAGCTAAAGAGAACATTTGAAGAGCTACATGATGATGTGGAGTCTGTCGCCCCCGCAGACACTGTCTGTCCACAACAAAAGCTTCCTCAGGATAAAAATGGATGTCACGTCACTGGATATCACGTCACTGGATGTCACGTCACTGGATGTCACGTCACTGGGACTAAAGATCTACAGAAGCGCTACGGCTTAATGTAACGTTACAGCACTGTGGTGAGGCCAGCAGGTCGACAGTGACTTCAGAGATGGTGAGAGACGTGTTTCATTGAGATGCTTCATATACCTCTATCTGACTTGACTATCTTTTATTGTTCAGGGCTAAAATGTTTTAGTGAAAGGGAACTTCAGTTTGTGAAGGAATACTGCATGCTGCGCGCCGTGTTAAAACCTGGCCAAAAATAACAGAGTAACGCAGCGTTTGGTAACGGTAACTGAGTTACTGAATTTAAAAACTAACGCATTAGAGTATTAGTTACTGCCACTAACAACAAGTTACTGCCCAACACTGGTCATGACACCTGTCAGAAACGTCCAGTTATTGTCCAGATCAGCCGTGTTTGCTCCTTGTGTGAAGGAGCTGTGTAACATCCTGATGTAAGCTCCATCATGGAGGACGGCAGAAAGTTGAAATATTTCAGCTCTGAATGGCAGTGCTGTCTGCTGTTACTGTTGGCGCTATTCTCTGCTGGACTCACCTATTTTTTCCGTCCTGCTCTCGTCCACTAAAACGATACCCGATTCACTGTCTACAGTCTCTGTGATTCCATGTGAACGCATCATGAGTCAAAACTGGGGCTACATTACAGCCGTGCACCAAAGAGAGAGGATAATGTCATCTCAGAGCCTTACGAAGAAAAGTTCCTCCTCCTCCACGCCGCTGCATCACGTCTGCAGCTTTCTGTGCCCAAGAGTAGCATGAAAGTCAAGAGCGCTCACTCCACAGCAAAATCTGCACAGCACACTGACCGGAAAAAAAAAAAATATGTTTCAGTCGACTGAGAGGTCTCCAACTGATGATTCAAATCTTGGACTTCAAGTGGCAGGCCGAGAGCAAACAAAGTGATAACATGGAAGACAGAAACAGAGGAATGTTACAGCTACTACGGTTTTATTTTACATCATGAGGATCAGTGTTTATTTCCTTGACAGCCATCGCCGGTGCAGAGGCATAAAAAAGAACAAACACATTGTGGAAATCATCTCACACAGAGGTCCTGACCTCACTCTGAGAACTCTGGCCTGGACCTCCAACACAAGCCCAGAGTTTACTGATAGATTATTATCTCAATTTAAATGTCAGCTGTTGAGTCTGATGTGGAGGAGCAGAGCAGAGCAGAGAGAGGTGGCATAGCTGAGAGTAAAAAGAGAAGTTAAATGAGTCAGACAGGAAGAGTGAGACAGATGAGTAAAGACAAGTCGCTCCACAGAAATGAAAAGGGCAAATAAGACCAGGACAGAAAGACAGACAGAGAGACAGACAGACAGACAGACAGACACAGAGGTTTGGGTTGTCAGTAGTATCCAGAGGGCAGCTGAGATCAGCTCAGGTGCAGCAGCTCCATCATTCAGACTCTGTTCACGTCTGGTTCAGAAAAATAACCTGCAGCAGTGAACAGGATCAGGACACACCTTCAGCTCAGAGCATCATTCTGCTCCAATGCAGCAGCGCTCTTATTGTGGTAGTTTTACATCATCACCCTCACTGTGACCTCGTCACATGTCCACGTTTGGTCATGGACTTTCCACGTCCACATATGACGTCCAAGGTACCCTGGGTGTGTTGGTTGTTGACGTTCTGGGACACCGTGTCAACTTCAGCCTGTTACATGCATTGTCTGTTTTCACAATACACTTCTGTTTTCACAGGAAATGTACAGTTTGATACAGTCTCTTTCAAAATAAAAGCACTACGTCGGCACAACAATGGGCATAAGCACATACAGCCAGCAGCAGCAGCGACCCACCGTCTGACACCGGCACACCGTGAGGACAGAAACAGAGGGCTCTGTGGGGACGGAGCAGCTGCTGCAGCAAGCCAACACGCCGTCTGTGGTCATTTCGACTTGACCAGCTGACTTCACTACAAGCTGATTGGCTGCTGAAACAGGTGACGTGCTTTAAAACCAGCCACTGGCCATTTGACCAGCTGAGTGTCAGGTGACATCATCAGCTCAGACCGGCCAGTTCAAACCGCTGCTACAACATTCTCAAACAGTTTTGTGTCGTCGTGAGTCTTTGCTCTGAGCTGGACTTTAAGGGAACTGATATTTGGGATGAAGGACTTCTTAAATACATTTTTAGTCGCAAGAGAGACTCTACAGCGCCTCCTGGAGCTCACAAGCTCAAACTGGCTGAAGAGGATGGAAGCTGTCTTCCTCGTCTGTCTGTAAAGAGTTGGGTCCGGGGTTTTGTTGCTCACCAACTATTTTACTTTCTACTGTCAGGATCCCAGAGAGTTTATTCTTGGATGTATAGTTTGGATCACTGTACCAGGCAGGGAGGTGAAAAATTAAAACACTCTCAACCATAGATGCAATAAAAACAGAAGGACTTTCCTGATTGTAAACTGAAAGTTTCATAAAATGTTCAAAAATGCAGTCCAAGCTGAAAAGTCTGAGGCACTCCAGGGTAATATTGATATACACTCTCAACCATAGTTTTGTTCACTAATTCTAAAATCTGATGACTAAAGCGGAATTTAAACTTCTGCATTGAATCAGGGCCAAGGCTACATCTACGTCAATACAATTTATACAATGTAAAATGCCATAGGCTTGTGCTAATAATGTTAGCATGTTGTATTTGTGTATATAACGTGTTTAGTCTAAGACAGTTGTTTTATCAGTGAACCTTATGAGCTGTAATGGAGCTGAATTTTGTAACATTATCTTTGTTAGATGTTGCTGTTGTCCCTGGCTTCATCTGAGTAGAGGAAAAGATCGCTAGCTGCTAGGCTAATTTATACAATGTAAAATGCCATAGGCTTGTGCTAATAACGTTAGCATGTTGTATTTGTGGGGAAAATGTGTCCAGATAAAGACAAGTGTTTGTCTGTGAATGCTGCGAGTTATAGTGAAGCTGATTTGTGTTTGAAACTGTCTCTATGAAGCCATGTTTAATGTGTGTTTAATGTGTGTTTAATGTGTATTTAATGTGTATTTAATTTGTGTTTAATTTGTGTTTAATGTGTGTTTAATGTGTGTTTAATTTGTGTTTAATTTGTGTTTAATGTGTGTTTAATGTGTGTTTAATTTGTGTTTAATTTGTGTTTAATGTGTGTTTAATGTGTATTTAATTTGTGTTTAATGTGTGTTTAATGTGTATTTAATGTGTGTTTAATTTGTGTTTAATGTGTGTTTAATGTGTATTTAATTTGTGTTTAATTTGTGTTTAATGTGTGTTTAATGTGTGTTTAATTTGTGTTTAATGTGTGTTTAATGTGTATTTAATTTGTGTTTAATTTGTGTTTAATGTGTGTTTAATGTGTATTTAATTTGTGTTTAATGTGTGTTTAATTTGTGTTTAATTTGTGTTTAATGTGTGTTTAATGTGTATTTAATTTGTGTTTAATTTGTGTTTAATGTGTGTTTAATGTGTATTTAATGTGTGTTTAATGTGTGTTTAATGTGTATTTAATGTGTGTTTAATGTGTATTTAATGTGTGTTTACTGTGTGTTTAATGCGTGTTTACTGTGTTTAATGTGTATTTAATGTGTGTTTACTGTGTGTTTAATGTGTATTTAATTTGTTTAATTTGTGTTTAATGTGAGTTTAATGTGTGTTTACTGTGTGTTTAATGTGTATTTAATGTGTGTTTAATGTGTATTTAATGTGTGTTTACTGTGTGTTTAATGCGTGTTTACTGTGTTTAATGTGTATTTAATGTGTGTTTACTGTGTGTTTAATGTGTATTTAATTTGTTTAATTTGTGTTTAATGTGAGTTTAATGTGTATTTAATGTGTGTTTAATGTGTATTTAATGTGTGTTTACTGTGTTTAATGTGTGTTTACTGTGTTTAATGTGTATTTAATGTGTGTTTACTGTGTGTTTAATGTGTATTTAATTTGTGTTTAATTTGTGTTTACTGTGTGTTTAATGTGTATTTAATTTGTTTAATTTGTGTTTAATGTGAGTTTAATGTGTGTTTAATTTGTTTAATTTGTGTTTAATTTGTGTTTAATGTGTGTTTAATGCGTGTTTTATGTGTTTAATGTGTATTTAATGTGTGTTTAATGTGTTTTTAATTTGTTTAATTTGTGTTTAATGTGTGTTTAATGTGTATTTAATTTGTGTTTAATTTGTGTTTACTGTGTGTTTAATGTGTATTTAATTTGTTTAATTTGTGTTTAATGTGAGTTTAATGTGTGTTTAATGTGTATTTAATTTGTGTTTAATTTGTGTTTAATGTGTGTTTAATGCGTGTTTTATGTGTGTTTACTGTGTGTTTAATGCGTGTTTACTGTGTTTAATGTGTATTTAATGTGTGTTTAATGTGTTTTTAATTTGTTTAATTTGTGTTTAATGTGTGTTTAATGCGTGTTTACTGTGTGTTTAATGTGTTTAATGCGTGTTTACTGTGTGTTTAATGTGTATTTACTGTGTGTTTACTGTGTTTAATGTGTGTTTAATGCGTGTTAACTGTGTATTTAATGTTGTTTAATGTGTGTTTAATGCCTGTTTACTGTGTTTAATGTGTGTTTAATGTGTTTTTAATTTGTTTAATTTGTGTTTAATGTGTGTTTAATGCGTGTTAACTGTGTGTTTAATGTGTATTTAATTTGTGTTTAATGTGTGTGTAATGTGTGTGTAATGTGTGTTTTGAATCAACTAAACTTTACAGCACTTCACAGAAACCTCTGTCGCCATCTAGTGTTTCGGAGGTGTAACTGCAGAGTGACACAGACACACCACCACACAGGTATAAATGCTCACAGTGTCGTAGGTGTCGTGTGTAGGTTCTGCTGCACATTATAAATCCTGCCTAACATCAGTCGGGGCTGCAGCCAGATGTTCCTCCCTCTAATAACGAGGTAAACTAGGATTAAATGAGTAACGTGTCTGAGTCTCTGCTGTGATGAGGATGTTTCACCTCCCCGAAAGCTCCTGAAGTATTAAGACTAAAATCAAAGGAGGAGATTCGGAGGGATGAGAGCTGCAGACCGGCTCGATGGGACTCTGTGGGAATGAGCAAAGCATGACTCAGCAGAAAAACACTTGTTGCTGCACTTGTTGATTAAAAACCACTGTGATAGCCGTCCTGAGTTTCCAAACATCAGGCTGGAAACACATTTTGGGATCCGGCGGCACTGCTGGACACTAAAACCAAATCTGAGAGAGCATCGTTAACAGATTTTAAAATCTCAGAACGAAACTAAAACCTGTTTAATATGCAGCACAATGGAGTTTTGATCTTGAAGACGCAGAGCGGGTCTTCAGCCGTCACTGAGGGCGCTGAGGTCATGACTCCTGAGGGAGGAGTTCATATTTTACAATCAAAAACTTTTGTTTTTTTCAGGATGGTTTCAGGATTTTGGCTCCGTATATTTAAATGTGGCTTTTTTTATGCAGCCAGAAACCACATTCAGATGGAAGCATGGATCCATCCTGCCTTGTATCAACGCTTCAGGCTGCTGCTGGTGGTGTAATGGTGTGGGGGAGATTTTCTTAGTACCAACTGAGCATGGTTTAAACACCACAGCCTACCTGAGTATTGTTGCTGAGCGTGTCCATCCCTTTATGACCACAGTGTACCCATCTTCTGATGGCTACTTCCAGCAGGATAACGCACCATGTCACAAAGCTCACATCATCTCAAACATGACAATGAGTTCACTGTACTCCAATGGCCTCCACAGTCACCAGATCTCAGTCCAATAGAGCACCTTTGGGATGTGCTGGAACGGGAGATTCTCATCATGGATCACCTGTGTGATGTCATCATGTCAATATGGACCAACATCTCTGAGGAATGTTTCAGCACCTTGTTGAATCTGTGACACCAAGAATTAAACAGGGGGTCCAACCTGGTACCAGCAAGGTGTACCTAATAAAGTGGCCTTTGACTGCATTCTGCCTATAAATGCAAAACAGTTGTAGAAATGTGTAGATTTATAATATAGTTAATAAATCTTGCAGAAAATGTAACTGAACAGCAAACTGAAAAATCTGAATGATGAAAACGTTTTCTTTTCCGTCTCCATCAGCTCAGCGTCTGCTCACACACTTACAGGACACCTTCAAATAGCTCCATCACATTAAGGCAGCTGCTCATGTCTTTATGTGTACACATTTTAATTCAGGTGTAATGAAGCCGGCTGGTAAATTCAGCGTTTCGGGGGCAGAATAAAAACAAGGTCAGCACATTGTTCTGTAAACCTGCTGTAGAGCGCTGAACGCTCCCCGGAGCCACAGTCCATTTAGTGCTGAGCTCCCTCTGGTCTGCGTCCATTTACTGCTGCTGTCTGCTCTTTTAAAGCCAGCCTCCATTTACTGCTATTTCCCTTAAATCCCAGCTCTGCTGAACGGAGTCAGGACGGTGGAAGAATGGAGCACTGACCCGTGATGGTGACTACAGTGGACAGCAGGCTCCGCCTTCACCAACACACCAAAGATTCATGACGAGATGAAACTGTTTCAGAATGAAAAGTGTCAGCGGTGTGAACTGACCGGTCTGAGCTCGCCTCAAGCCTGCTGATGATGTCACCTGACACTCAGCTGGTCAAATGGCCGGCGGCTGGTTTTAAAGCACGTCACCTGTTTCAACAGCCAATCAGCTTGTAGTGAAGTGACTGTCTCACACACGTGCACGAGGAGAACATTCATTGTTTTACAAGCAGCGTCTATATTCCTAAAATCTGACCTTAGACATGACATAATAACATGGAGGCTCTGTCTGTTGAACCAAGAAGACAAACTCTTTGTTGCGTCCCGCTCTGTCAGCGGCAGCACGTTACGCTGCGTTCACACGACCAGCGACACAGCAACAGGCTACCATTCACTTTCAATGGAATCCATTGACATGATGCAGCTAACAAGCGTGACGCGCTACAAACCAAAGTTGAACTGACCTCAACTTTTTCAAGATTTTCCCTCAAAGCGTTCTTGAGAGATCACGTTCAGGAGAATGAGACAGACAAGGTCACAATGACCTTTAACCACCAAAACCTGCTCACTTCATCGTTGAGTCCAAGTTGACATTTGTGCCAAATCTGAAGACATCCCCTCGAGGACTTCTTGTGATACCGTGTTTACATGGATGGGACGGACGGTAATTTAGTCACGTCAAACACGGAGCCAACTGAGCAGCTGGAGCAGCTTGTACCAAAGAGAAATGTCGTGCCCGCCGTTTGGACACATTTTGGCTTTCGTGAAGACGACGCTGAACAGAAAGAAATCAAATGTCAACACTGCAGAAAAACTGTTTGAGCGACCAAAGGTGACGTCAGCGATCTGTTCCAGCAACCGGAGAACAATCCCTTTACTGAATGTGAACAGTGCACGACTCAAAAAAGATAGAGAGAGAGCGACCAGCGCCTCCACAGAGCAGCTCATAGTAACACAAGCATTTACAGAGGACAGATAATATTCAAAATATCTAAATATTAAATGAATAACTTTAACAGTTCATCTGTGTCTTTCCTTCAGTTATTTGAAATCACAAAGATCTGCACTCCTACATTAAAAAACAGTTTCAATAGTACGAGGGCAAAAAACAAAAATAAATAATCATTCATTAATCGAGGTAAAATGTTTAATCATTCCTGATGCTGATTTGAGGTCACGTGGCCTCGCCCTGCGCTGAGGCGTAACACCTGGTATGCAGGGTCACATTCGTTACCTCCATCTCCATCTGCAAAATTGCATCGAACCTCAGAAACAGACGTCAGAGAGAATTTCTTATCTTGTGTAGCCTGAGATATTTCACAATCTCTTTGATCCAGTGAGAATGTGTCGGTGGGAGAAAGTCTCTCCACCTGAACAGCAAACGGCCAGCGTGCTGCACACATGATTACTGAGATGCACACACTGTGGTGAAACGCCAAACAGAGCAATGAAACGGGACGGACGTATCGGCTCCTCTAGACATTTGAAAAGAGACACCTGTGTCTAGTTTAAGATGAGAAAATCTTTCATCAATGCAGGAGGTAAAAAGCTAAATAATAAGAAGAGAGTGGACAGAAAGTGCACGACAACAGTTAAAGACATAATAAGAAGCTACAGTGACGGCTGCTTTGAGTTTGTTTGGACCACTGGAGAAAGACTCTCAAACTAACTCATGAAGACACTGATGCACCGTCAGCCCACAGTTTAACTTTCATCCAGCAGATACGTCACAGTCTGAGTCAATAGCTTCTCTCTTTCAGCTCTGGTTTTGGTCTCCACCAACTGCTGAGGGAAATATCTGCCTCTTTAGCAGCTACATGCTGCGCTGTGCTCGCAGCTCGTCTCTGAGTGTGTCTGAGTGCTGTTTGCTGCAGAGCAGGTGCTGAACGCTGAGGTTATCAGACTGAAACAGACAGGAAGTGACTACAATATGACATATTTGACAAATCACAGGCTCAGTCGAGCTGCAGAGTTGCTGTTAATTATCTTCAGGGTCGACACTGTGAGCAGCACTTTCTGAAAGTCATTTGATTCAGACTAATATAAAGAATAAACCCAGAAAGGTCACAGAGGAACATTTGGCTGAATGACTTCACCAAACTCTGGCAGCCCAGAGCCATCGCTTAAAATGCAGCCTTAGCTCACGGAGGGTCTGCGGCTCCATGATAAGAATAAAAAATACATTTTCATGTCCTTGACATTTAAAAAACATCACGTCAGATTGTAGGACTTCTTCGTGTCTGAACTTACAGGCGTAGGTCATGGCGAAGCTGCTCCCCGTGTCCACCATGTCGACCTGTGGCACCAGTTTGGGGACGTCCTGGTGCTGCGCCAGGGCGAAGCGAAACACCTCGTACTCATGGGAGCCGGTGGGGAAAAGGCCTCCTGTTTCACAGAGATAAACAGTGAGAATTATTTATTATGAAACACAGAGGGAGGAGACAGAGCTGTTTACAGCAGCTAACTCTTCACCTTCACTTTGGAAACAGAGATAATTCAGTCCAGTCACCAGAAGAAAATGTTGGCAGTGAGTGTGTCTGCAAACCACAAATACGTCACAGTCGGAGGTTTCTAAAGCTGAAAACCACTGTTTGAGACCAACAAACAACAGTTTGTGATCCAACGAGTCACTACATGGATGTCTGTTAGCGTCCCATCCCTGTTTATCCAGCAGCCTTAAAGGCACCACACATCGGTGGCTTTTAGCGACCAGTGGCTGTTCTTAACGACCCCATCACCATTTTTCCAGCAGCTTTATACACATCAGACGTGAGTGTTTTTACGCAACATGAGAAAGTTTTTCCAGCAGATTATTAGGCACCAGACACGGGAGTTTTTAGTGGCCTGTGGCTGTTTGCTCACAGCTTTATAGGCATCAAATGAGAGTTGTTTTTTGGCAACCCATTTTTGTTTATCCAGCAGCTTTTTAGCCTCTAAATATGGGTGTTTTAAACAACCCCTCACTGTTTTTCCAGCGGCTTTACAGGCACCAAACGTGGCTGTCTTTTAGCGACCGGTAACTATTTTCAAGCGGATTTTTACACATCAGACGTGAGTGTTTTTTTGTGATCAGTGGCTGTTTTTCCAGCAGCTTTTGAGGCAACAACTTGCTGCTGTTATTCTGGTGGCTTGTCAGGCACTATACATAACTTTAACAATCTCTCGCTATTTTATAGGCACCAAACGTGGGTGCTCTCTGGTGACCCATGGCTGTTTTTCCACCAGAGATAGTTTCATGAAAAGTGGACAGAAGCTTCACTGCCTTTCCAGCTGAGACATAAAGAGCAGGTATTCGAAGCCAATCCATCTTTTCCAAGCCATAAACAGGTGGTGTTTGTGCCTAAACCTAGTCACGGATAAACCACAGCGCTGTTGAAAGTTAAAGAAACGTAAAGTTTTAATGTATCAACTACGTGATAATGTACAGGTTAACAGAAATGTGTGATGCCAACATTATACATGTACATGTAATAAAGCTGAACTGAACTTATTTCAGGTCGCTGTGCTGGATAAGTGACGTGTGCAGCTAAACATACGACCTACAGGCCTAACTAACCTGCTGAAGCTCTCATTTTGCTGTTTTGGTTTGTTTGTAAGCGTGTTGCTGTGTTTCCTGCCGTGTCACCACCTCCTTTATAAAACCACGGCTCCACAGGCTGGTGGCCGAAAACTCCACAACTTTTGATCAAAGTTACATCTTCCAGGAGAAGAGACGGCGGCTGACATCACAAACTGAGTTCACCGCCGCCACTAAAAATAATGCCGTCTGCGTTTTGCAGTAATTGCTGTTAAAAGCCTCTTTTCTCAGCTCTCATTCGCTCCACTTTTCGCTCCACTCACACTCTCAACATGATGGTTTTTAGGGTCACGGTGAAATGATCTGAACACTTAAACTCTGACTGATTGCCCCTCTTGTCTTCTGTGTGTGCTGAAGTAGGAGGAGGTGTTTTTATTCCATGTGTTTACAGCGTCTAAATTTACATGTTGAAGTTTAGTTTTTGTTCAGACGCTGTCACAAAGACTAAAACAGCATTTTGTCCCTGAAATAAACTGAAACCTTCACCTCTGGTTATCTCTCATTTTCTCTGCTAGAGCTGAAACAATTAGTCAATTAATTTATTAGATCCACAGACAACTCATCAGCATCTGTTTTAATAACTTAATAATAGTTTGTCTTTATTCTCTGGTTTCAGTTTCTCAGCTGTGAGAATTTGCTGCTTGTTCTTGTCTTACTGTTGGTCGGACAAGACAAAACATTTTTCACTGTTTTCTGATGTTTCATTCACCAAACAGCTGATCCTCAAAATAATCCAGAATATAACCTGTGATAAAAAAAAAAAATTACATAAAAAACAATAGTTCATTAATGAAGCCTTTTAATCATTAGTGAGTAAACTTGAAGGAATAATTTATTATGATTTATTATTTACCTGCTTTTACCTCTGTACTTTCCCCTGTAAAAATATAATTAACAATTTATTATCATTATTAATTTACTTATTCATTATTATTAATATTATTATCATTATACTTTTATTTCTTACTGTTATTTTTTACCTCTATACTTTTCTCTGTAAAAAATAATTAATAAAAAAGATTATAATAATTTATTTATTATTTATTTGTACCTCTGTACTTCCCTCTGAAAAAATTCTTACAAATATTTTCATAATTATTATTATTAATATTAATATTTCATCTAACTATTTATTCATTTATTTACTATTTTTACCTCTGTACTTTCCTGTGTAAGAAAAATAGTCATTGACAAAAAAACTTCTTGGCCTACTTCCCTCTGAGATGTAATGGAGTACAAGTACAAAGTAACTCAGTGTAACTGCTGTTAGATTATTACACAGCTTCTTTTTTAACTTGTTAATAAATAGTAAAAGTAGTGATTTTGTTTTTACTACAATCAACACAAACATGATCAGATCTGTCAGTAAAATCACACACAGCTGCAGCTACATGTAAACACAGTGACACCTGAGGACAGGTGATGACGCGGCCTCTCTACTGACCGGAAGTGAGCGGGGCACGGTGCTAAGAGCTAACATAGCTGCTAGCTAACACACACGAGCGTCTAAACTCGGTCAAACAGTGAAAACACGCTGTAATGTCACTTTATATTAAACACAATGTGCTGACAGACCTTGAGCCTCCATCAGCGGGCGATGAACACACACAAAACACGACTTTTGCTCCGTTTACAGGAAACACTTTCACACAGCTCACCTGTCACTGCTTCCGGCATGACGCCTTCAAAATAAGAGCTCGTCAATTAAAGGAATAAATATGAAAAACAACAAATTACTCGAGAACAACAGACTTCAGTTTAATATGATTCAATTCTAACTAAAGTAAAAGTACTAATACCACAGTTAAAGGAAAATGTGCCTGAAGTACTAAAAGTAAAAATACCTAATGTAAATAAAATAAAATAACATTACATTTAAAAGTGATGCTTAGACTGTTATTTTATATAAATAATTCTTTACTATGTTGTATTTAACTGAAACTAATAATTATTTCCATCATGGATTCATCTGCTGATTATTTTCTTCAAGAGAAAAAAATACTTGCATATAACAGACTATATTCAATATAATTACAGTTTAACCAAAGTAAAAGTACTGATACTTTCAAAAACTCTGTTACAAGTAAAAGTCCTGTAATGAGAGTCTGACTAAAGTAAAATCAGGAGACTGTGATCATAAACATGTGCTTAAAGTATTCAAAGTAAAACTGAACGCTGTGACTGTTACACTTCTTCTTCTTCTTCTCCCTTCAGGGTCGCCACAGCGCCTCATCTCACCCTCTCTCCTGCCTCCTCTACTGTGACTGTCACACTATGTTATATAAATAAGTCTTTACTATTTGTATGAAACTGAAACATATGATTATTTCTGTTATGGATTAATCTGCTGATTATTTTCTTCATTAAAAAAAGAGAAAAAATTACTCGGATATAATCGAAGATGTTCAGTATGATCACAGTTTAACTTGAGTAAAAGTACTTAAACCACAGTTTAAAAAATACTCTGTTACAAGTTAAAGTCAGTCGCCTATAATCAGAAACGTGTGCTTGAGAGAGGACGAACACCAAACTACACTGTATCTCAGTTAAAGGAGTGAGTTTATGGAACAGATGTTGTGAAGAACTGAAAACATGGAGAACATCACGAAGGGAAAGGTTAAAAATAATGTCTCGATCAAATCTGAAAATAAATTTGTACAAGAAGAGGAACCTAAAGTGTGTCCGTTGCTTTCTGAAAGTTGTTTTTCTTTTTCTTGGTGCTATGTTGTCTTGTTTACCTGTTTTGGTTTGTTTTGTTGTTGATTATTAAACATGACATGTTGTTAAACGGATCGGTGTTATAAGCTGTGGCTTTTTAAAGTTATGACTTTATTGTAATATTTTGTACTAGGCTATTTAAGTATCTGTCATTTTCTGTGAGAAGCTGTGACTTCATTAACGTGAATGTGTGGATGAATACATGATGTTCTTATTTCTATCTGCAAAATGAAATAAATTCTGAATAAACTCATGTTGTGGAGAAACCTTCACCTTCAGCCTGGAAACTAGAGCAGCCATAAAATCTACAATACTTCCCTCTGAAATGTGGTGGAGTTAGCATGAAGAGGAGATACTCAAGTAAAAGTACTTAGTTACATCCCAGCGCTGCTTGTTGAAACACTGATGAAGAGGACTATAACAAAGGTCACAGGAGCAGATGAAGCAGAGTCAGCTTCACCCACTGAAAGCTGCTCACAGTGTAACATTACAGGAATATTATTAGACTTGTATTTGATTTATTCATCCAGGCTGGAAGCGTTCCATCTGCTCCGACAGAAGGTCTCACTGACTTTAACAAACACAGAGAACCAGCGTCAGTGGTTCTTAGCGCTGAGGTTGGCGGCCACTCGGTCAGTATGCAGGTCAGACGCTCGCAGGCTGCAGGAGGCGTTTAAATGCAGGTTAGTTCAACTTGCTGCCACATCAGCACCAAACCTGAGCGGAAACTCAGGGCCACTGGTCCAATGAATCACATTATGGGTTCATTTTGGGAGAGTCACACGCTCTGCAGCCCACAGCTGATCCACACTGAACGTGACCAAAGCAGTCGAGGTTCAAATGGGAATGAAAGAGCAGCGGAGAGGATTCATCACGAGCACAAATGTCACAGTGAAAGAAGTTTGTGGAGAGAGACGCTCTCAGATTATTGATCCTGAAGACAGGAAACAGACCTGAGAGTTTACGAGATTAGAAATGACTCAGGTTGAATACTCAGATTAAATGAGGCTCAGATAATGTGCTTCTTATGAATACGAGTGCCGTATGAGTAAAATGTGTCAGTGATGAAGAAGAATCTGTGCAGCTGCGTTTAATCTCTCACTGTGAATAGTTTTCTAATAAATGCAGCAACCTCTGATCAATTTCAGGCTTAAAATAGCAATTTCAGATTAGGACACACCCACTTCCAACTTAAACCCCACCCATGTCTGAGCCTGTCCCAGCTGACACTGGGCGAGAGGCAGAGTTCACCCTGGACAGGTCACCAGACTATCACAGCACTGACACATAGAGACAGACAACCATTCACACTCACATTCACACCTACGGACAATTTAGAGTCACCAGTTAACCCTTTACTGTTAGTAAACAGAGTGATGTTTGTTGGTGGGCGGGGCTTAGCTGGAGGCAAAACAGTTCTCCACAGACATTAGCTAGCGCTAGCTAACAAGTTGTGTTGTCTTGTTTTAGACGATGGAGGAAGATGATGTGAGTGGTGCGTTCAGAAACACTCATTGTGAGTGTGGGAGCGCACTCTGACACAAACTGGAGCATTGATAAATTGGGAGCGCTGTGTGAATGTAGCGTTGGGTTATCCAGAGCAGCGCACTCTCAGAGTGGCAGAGCGCACTCTGGACACTCTGTCTGTGGAGACGGAGCAGCAGAGCGCACTCTGGACACTCTGGACACTCTGTCTGTGGAGACGGAGCAGCAGAGCGCACTCTGGACACTGTCATGTGAGCATTTTTGATGATGGCCTCCGTCCAGTCCTTTGGTCTTATCACATTTAACCATAGTTGTCTTTGTTTTTGTTGACGGGCAGTGGCGGCTGGTTTTGAGCCATGACTCCTTCTATTCTGGCTCCCAATAACACAACAAGACAAACACATGTTAACACTCCTATGGAGCCTACAGCCCTGTGGGGGAGAGGCAGAGACAGTGCAGGTAGAGCGGCTGCACTGAGGCCTGTGAGGTGGGGGGCCCTGAGAGACCATGATTGAGAACTTATTAAATTTTATTATTAAATTAAAAACGGTGCAATTTGTCATATCTGTCCCGAAGAAGGAAAACCATCTCTGTCATGTTAATATTTTCTTTTCTTAGAACCAACATAAGACACATCAAACAGCTGCTGCATTAATAATCTATCAATACATTAGATAATATGACCTACTGTAGATATAACCTTTTAACTGGTGATTCAGTGTCAGGTTTTACTGACAGACAGTCAGAAAGCTCTCAGCAGAAAACAGATGTCAACAGACGCGTCCACGGTCGAGGGCTGGATTTATTTTATATACTTTATTGTTGGGTTGTTGTGATGAAAAACTTACATTTATTTTGTAGTTTAAAAACTGTTGGACAGCTGGGACTGATCATGTGTCCTCAGTGACATCTCCCCCCAAACATTATGTTGAGCTACTTCAGTGTTTCCTGTTCATGGTTTAGTTGTGATTGTACATGTCGTTCTCTTCAGGAGCTCCTGAACGCAGCTCGACAGGATCAGGACGGCTCTGCCTTCAGCTCCTCTTCTTCAGACCACGACAACATTCAGTGTCTTAATGGTGTTTGCACTCTGGGCCCTGAGTTGAGCTGCCACAACAGAACATGTGTCGAGGTACAAGAAATAATTAATTTGATATGTTGTACCTGTTGTTACTGCTTTGTTTTTATTTTTTACTATTTACACATTAATCTATTCAAAGCTTATTTCTTCCTGCCTTATATACATAATTATATATATATATATATATATATATATATATTTATGTATATATACCCTGCAGTATGGAGAGTACTCTGCTCTTTTATTTAAAGTAACAGAAGTGAAACAAAGAGTAGAAATACTTCATCACAAGTAAAAGACAGACATCGAAATCTGACCTCAGTAAAAGTACATTAATATATTCATCATGATGATTCACTCATTATGACTCATTTCATATATGATATAATTACATTATAATCACTGAGGCACGAGTGTGTTCATTATTTTAATGTTGCAGCTCGTGAATTTTCCCCAGTGTTCAATAATATTTTAATTATACATCATATTTATATTTTCATTCTGAATCTGAATCTGAGTACTATAATGCACAGTATCAGAGTAAATGTACTTAGTTACTACCAACCTCTGAGCCTACAGCCTACGTCTATGTGTCGCTGAGGCCGAACAGTGAAACATGTTCTGGATAAGTGTCACAGTGACGTCAGTCGGCAGAGCTGCAGGACGATATCAGAGAAATGATTTATAAAAGGAGTCCAGGCTTCACGCTACACGTCGCCACAGCCTCACAGCCTCACAGCCTCACGTCTCCACAGCCTCATGTCCCCACAGCCTCACGTCCCCACAGCCTCACAGCCTCACGTCCCCACAGCCTCACAGCCTCACGTCTCCACAGCCTCATGTCCCCACAGCCTCATCTCCCCACAGCCTCACGTCTCCACAGCCTCACAGCCTCACGTCCCCACAGCCTCACAGCCTCATGTCCCCACAGCCTCACGTCCCCACAGCCTCATGTCCGCACAGCCTCACGTCTCCACAGCCTCACAGCCTCACGTCCCCACAGCCTCACAGCCTCATGTCCCCACAGCCTCACATCCCCACAGCCTCACGTCCCCACAGCCTCATGTCCGCACAGCCTCACGTCTCCACAGCCTCACAGCCTCACGTCCCCACAGCCTCACAGCCTCATGTCCCCACAGCCTCACGTCCCCACAGCCTCACGTCCCCACAGCCTCATCTCCCCACAGCCTCACGTCTCCACAGCCTCACAGCCTCACGTCCCCACAGCCTCACAGCCTCATGTCCCCACAGCCTCACGTCCCCACAGCCTCACGTCCCCACAGCCTCATGTCCGCACAGCCTCATCTCCCCACAGCCTCATGTCCCCACAGCCTCACGTCCCCACAGCCTCATGTACCCACAGCCTCACGTCCCCACAGCCTCACGTCTCCACAGCCTCATGTCCCCACAGCCTCATGTCCCCACAGCCTCACGTCCCCACAGCCTCATGTACCCACAGCCTCACGTCCCCACAGCCTCATGTCCTCACAGTCTCACGTCCTCACAGCCTCACGTCCCCACAGCCTCACAGCCCCACAGTCTCACGTCCTCACGTCCCCACAGCCTCATGTCCCCACAGCCTCACAGCCTCACGTCCCCACAGCCTCACGTCCTCACGTCCCCACAGCCTCATGTCCTCACGTCCTCACAGCCTCACGTCCTCACAGCCTCACGTCCCCACAGCCTCACGTCCCCACAGCCTCACGTCCCCACAGCCTCATGTCCTCACAGCCTCATGTCCTCACAGCCTCATGTCCTCACAGCCTCACAGCCTCACGTCCCCACAGCCTCATGTCCTCACAGCCTCATGTCCTCACAGCCTCACGTCCCCACAGCCTCATGTCCTCACAGCCTCACGTCCCCACAGCCTCATGTCCTCACAGCCTCACAGCCTCACGTCCCCACAGCCTCATGTCCTCACAGCCTCATGTCCTCACAGCCTCACAGCCTCATGTCCCCACAGCCTCATGTCCTCACAGCCTCATGTCCTCACAGCCTCACAGCCTCATGTCCCCACAGCCTCATGTCCTCACAGCCTCACAGCCTCACAGTCCCACAGTCACCAGCACAGGAAGCTTTCAACACAGTCAAGTGAGATTATTAGGGAGATTTATGACCACACGCGCCACAGAGTTCCTTCATATCACAGGAAAACTGTAAATAACAAACACATCCGCTCAGCTGGTGGAGACACTGCAGAGATTATTGACTGATCAGAAGAAAATGAACCTGCAGCTCTGCTGATTATTGATAAATCAATATGGCAACTTCTCAAATATGATTTGTTGTTTTCTTTGTCACATGACTCCAGTTTGAGCCTCTTTACATCGGCTCCCAGTTTGTGTTGGAACAGATTTTAGGATCTCTCTGATCACTCTTAAGGCTCCTCACGGTCTCTCTATCTGCGTCCTCTTTGTACCGTCCACACCAGGACGTACTTTGAGGTCCTCGGGCAGCAGAGGTCGTCTGTCTGTTCCAGAGGCTGAAAACTAAAGGGGACAGAGTGTTTGCTGTCGGGGCCCCGGGGCCCTCAGGTCAGACGAGTCCGTGATGTCTTTAAGTCCCTTCTTAGAACAGACTGTTATCTGAGAGCGTTTCCTGATTTGACCTCAGTTTGAAGTTAAACTCTGTTGTTTAAATGAAGTGTTTTTATCAGTTCCTCTAAAAGTTGTTTTCATGTCGGGTCTGTTTTAATCATTGACATGTAAAGCACTTTGTAACTCTGTTTTAAAAAGTGTTTTATAAATAATAATATTAATAATAATAATAATAATAATAATAATAATAATATATTATTATTATTATTTATGACAGTCGGTTATCTTCAGGACTGTCAGTGGGACAAAACGAGCACATTAAAGATGTCAGCTTGAGCTCTGAGAAACTGTGAACGTCTTTTTGCTAACTTTGTTTTACCAATCGATTAATCAAGAAAATGAGTGACAGATTAATCAATAATGAAAATGACGTTATGTAAAATAAGTCATTATATTCACGACAGATAAAAGGAGAACAAACACTGAAGCTAACAAGAGGATTTTAACAGTACGGTGGGCGATATGGTCCTAAAATGATATCAGGGTATATATTTTTTTCCGCTAACGATATTTTTGACGATCTGACAAATGAATAAGTTGTTTTTTTTAATTACTAATCATGTATAAGTCTCTAAAAGAGTCTGTTTCAGTGAAACATTCAGGACGCCACAGTTTGTTCTTCACTACTGCAGCTGCTCCTCTTTCTGTAAACACCTTCAGCCAGGCTTGTTGTTGCCATGGGTAACACTATGACGTCAATACGTCAACAAGTCCGAAAATCGCGAGTATCACCACATTAATTTTTCATATCACATTAAAAGTTATTCAGCATTATGGTGACGGCTCTATCTAACAGTGACTGATGCAGCTGGTTTTATTAATCTGCACCAATAATATCTATAATATCAGTATATGACTCTGTGCGTGCTGCTGATCTCTGTAGTGTCACCTCAGCTGGAAAACAACTGCAGTTTAATGGCACCTGAACTTCTGCGTCATTTTAATATTGTGTTTATTATTGTATATATATTTTACAGGATGATGCAGGAAGTCAGAGACACAAACACTAAGTCATCACATATATAATATAATACATGAACACTAACTGACTGTAAGTCACAGAGGGAGTCCCGGCCACAGGCATTATTACACACACACACACACACACACACACACACAGATATGATTTATGATATCAAACAAAACAGATATATTAATATTACAGGGTTATTATGAGAGGCAGCGGCGGGAATGTTGTCACCTAGTGACGGTGGTGTTGGAGCATCAGGCTGCCAAAAATCATTATAAGTCAAAATATGATCTGAAAAATGAACAATAAATGAACAGCTGATGAACAGCTGATGAATAGCTGATGTGTTGGGGAAAGTGTTTATCACCGGAGTTGGAGAGCTGCACGCGGTGCGTCATTAAATGGATGCACGAGCTCGTGAATGAACGAACAAGCGGCTGGTAAGAGAGGTAAGAGCACAGCCTGCAGTGTGACACACACACACACACACACACACACACACACACACACACACACACACACAAGGTAATGAGGTCCAGTCGGGTCGGTCCCGGAGCGCCCCCGGGTGCAGGCGCCCCGCCGCTCACTCACCTATGTTGATGTTACTTGGGAAACTTGTGCCGCTGCAGAGCCCGAGCAGCAGCAGCAGCGGCGGCAGCAGCGGGAGCAGCACCGAGGGGACCGAGAAGCTCTGCGGCCGCATGGTTCCTCCGGGAGACGCGGAACAACCGGCGTAATCCCATTCACAGCGGGGCCGGCACAGATCCACCGCAGCCCGGGCACCGACTCACACATCCACCGGCAGTCCGCTCCGGTCCTCTGTGTCCGTGTCTCTGTGAGCCTCCGTCTCACCAAACATCCAGAGCTGAGCGCTGAGCTCTGCTGCCGCGTCGACTCTGACTGTCAGAGTGTGTGTTCACTGCTCCTCTACACAACTACACCCTCCCTCACCCTCCTCATCCTCCCTCTTCCTCTCACACACACTCCCTCTCTTTTTACTTCCAGAAAGCTGTGGTAACACAGATCATCACGCACACATACACTGATCTACCTTCCACTCATCAGGTAGACCTACACCTGTTCAACTGCTTATCAGTGTAAACAGCTAATCAGCCAATCAGGTGTCAGCAGCTCATTAACATTTAGTCATGTAGACATGATGAAGACGAGCTGCTGAAGTTCAAACGCAGCATCAGAATGATGAAGAAAGGTGACTGAAGTGACTTTGAACGTGGCATGGTTGTTGGTGCCAGACGGGCTGCTCTGAGTATTTACTGGGATTTTCAGCACAACCATCTCTAGGGTTTACAGAGGATGGTCCCAAAAAGAGCAAATATCCAGTGAGCCAAAATGCCTTGTTGATGCCAGAGGTCAGAGGAGAATGGCCAGACTGGTTCAAGATGATAGAAAGGCAACAGGAAGTCAAATAAGCACTGGTTCCAACCAAGGTGTGCAGAAGAGCATCTCTGAAGCAACAACACCTTGTCCAACCTTGAAGCAGATGGACAAGACGAGACACAATACGATAAGATATGATACAATAAGATATGACGAGGCGATACGAGGTGAGATGGGATGAAACAGGATGTGACACGGTGCAGCACCAAAGTTCTTTATTCATCAGGGGAAATTTGCATTTCGCAGCACCAAGTGTCACAGAGCGCTAACAAGCGTAAAAAACACAAACTAATATAATAAGTACGCGTCAGCAAAAAATGCAAATCAGTTTAATAAATAAATAAATCTCAGTAAGAAAACAGTGAAAACTCAGAGCAGCTAAAATAAGAGAGCAGTAAAGAAACGGACTGACCGTGATGTCCTCGTCTCCTCACTGCAGCAACAGCTCGTTAAAACACGACCACGTTTGGAGGCTAAGAAGCTGCTGAACACACATCGATGATGACTCACTAAAAAAAACCAAACTGTTTTTGTTATTTGTTGGTGTTGATCAGTCGTCTGCAGCTTGGCAGGCTTCTCACTATCTGCTGACCCGTTGGAGGGGCCCGACCCCCATGTTGGGAACCACTAGACTAAACCAGCTGACTATATGTAAAGTAGTTTAAGTGGCTCCGCGTGGAGCAGCTCCAACACTGATGCTCCAGTGTTAACTATCTAATGACGTCACAGAGGATCAGATATCAGACACACAGCGTGTGTGAAACCATAATTACTTCTGTACTTGTACTACATTACATGAAGTGTCCTCTCTGAGGATGATTCTTCATCAGACTAACATCTTGAGTCTCGGCCTCTCTGAGGATTCACGTTGGTTTGAGTTTCTTGTAGTTCTGGGAAATATTAGCGACCTGTCTCCTGTGTATCCAGTAAAATTCTGCTGTGTATCAAAACAAAAATCGTATATATTTGTACAAAATAAACGTGATCCTTCTCACTGGGATATTTCTAATAAAAAACAGATTTGAACACAGTAATCTGTTTTTATCTAGAAAAGACTTTAATGCCCGACAACAGCACAGATTTTAATCCGCAGTGAGAGCTGAGTACACACGGTGGTATCACTGTGATATGACTGGTGAAATCTATACGTGTCATATTTAGATTCTGAATATGAAAAACTTTCTTGAGCTCAGCGGCTGTGACGCAGTGAACTCACTGAGATCATGTTAAATGATGAGGTGATTAAAGTCACTTTAAAGTTGAGTCAAAGTTTCTGCATTAATTAAAGTGTACACAGACTCCTTCAAGTTATTGATTTACATGTTCTCACCCAGGGATGGATTACTGAACAGGCCGACTGAGCACAGACCTCGGGGATCAAAGTGTCAGCTGCCCCGCTGGCCTTCACCTGCAAGATGTCACTCAACCAAACACCGTACTGACGAGGAGACTCAAAACGACCACAAAGAGACACAACGTGACTACAAAGGAAAAATCACCACAGAGACACAAAATCCCAAAAGATGCAAAACCACTACAAAGTCTGTGTGTCCTGCTCCTGTGTAGAGGAGGTGGGAAACCTGCACATCTTCTTACCTCTGATAACAGGTGTGTGATAATAGATCATCTGCTCTTAAAAACAGATGAAGCACATTGACTTAATTCTTTGAGGTTCCTCAGTTAACTTTGGTTTTAACAACAGATTCAGCAGAAGAAGTGACTGAAATATTCAAATTGAATCTGAAATATACCGACAACAAAGACACTAGATTACAAGATGCCATGTAAGGTAAGATGTAAGGTAAGGTAAGGTATGGTAAGGTATGGTATGGTATGGTATGGTATGGTATGGTAAGGTAAGGTAAGGTAAGGTAAGGTAAGGTAAGGTACAGTGCAGTCATCAGTTCTGCAGGTATCTGATCATAAACCAAAGTACTGGACACATTAAAATGTTGACCTGATGATGGCGCTAGATGCAAAGTGCCACTATCACTAAATTCAATTCATCCTGAAGAGGAGCAGAAATGTTTGAACCATATTTCACCACAAAGGTAAAAAAATCTCCTGTATTTTATATTATAGTAATTTTAACTCATTATATTGTTATATTATTGGATGGATAAATGTCTCCATGGATACCACCCTCTACCAGTCCTTGTAAAAGCGCACCAAAGTCCTCGGAGTCTGAGGAGATTTCTTTATCAGCATCAGAGGAAACAGTCGCAGCGTCAACTTGTTGGTCTCTGCAGCGTCTAATCACAAACATGGCTGCCCTCCTACACAGTTTGCCCACACAAGGAATAATGGGGACGCTGGTAATCCCCTTCTATTCACTCTCTATCCAGCCAATTTGCTGAGACAAAACAAAGAGGGAGAGGAACATGATCAGCCTCTTTCATCCACATCCCTGCCTAATTTATTTATCTGCACTCGACAAACAGGCTAACGGCAGCGTAGGTGGATCCACTGAAAACACGACAGATGATCAACTCCTGGTGACATGTGGTGAAGACGCCTTGTTGTCGCTGCTCTCATTTATCTGCTCCATCCAGCAGCTGGAGCCTGATGTCTAAATCAAGCAGTTCTCAGTTACCCCAATGAAGATCAGATAGTTTCTGTGTTACTGGCTGAAGAGATCCACCGCCACCGTCTCTTTGGAAACGATAACTACCAATAAAACAAACAAACAAATAAACCTCACAGTGATGTCTATGAAAGATAAGTTGTTCTTAAGATTTTCAAATATCAGTTACACCTCCAAAACACTAGTCGGCGACAAAGGTTTCTGTGAAGTGCTGTAAAGTTTAGTTGATTCAAAATGGTCCAGAGAAAATACCTCGGGTAATATTGATCACGTGTGAACACAATCCTCTGTAAAAATGTGTGTAAATATTTCATCACGTCCTGTTTAGCAGCAGCAGTACAGTGATGTTAGCAGCAGTTAGCAGCAGCAGTAATACAGTGATGTTAGCAGCAGTTAGCAGCAGCAGTAATACAGTGATGTTAGCAGCATTTAGCAGCAGTACAGTGATGTTAGCAGCAGTTAGCAGTAATACAGTGATGTTAGCAGCAGTTAGCAGCAACAGTACAGTGATGTTAGCAGCAGTAATACAGTGATGTTAGCAGCAGTTAGCAGCAGCAGTACAGTGATGTTAGCAACAGCAGCAGTACAGTGATGTTAGCAGCAACAGTACGGTGATGTTAGCAGCAGCAGCAGCAGTAATACAGTGATGTTAGCAGCAGTTAGCAGCAGCAGTACAGTGATGTTAGTAGCAGTAATACAGTGATGTTAGCAGCAGCAGTACAGTGATGTTAGCAGCAGTAGTACAGTGATGTTAGCAGCAGTTAGCAGTAATACAATGATGTTAGCAGCAGCAGTACAGTGATGTTAGCAGCAGTAGTACAGTGATGTTAGCAGCAGTTAGCAGCAACAGTACAGTGATGTTAGCAGCAGCAGCAGCAGTAATGCAGTGATGTTAGCAGCAGTTAGCAGTAATACAGTGATGTTAGCAGCAACAGTACAGTGATGTTAGCAGCAGTAATACAGTGATGTTAGCAGCAGTAATACAGTGATGTTAGCAGCAGTAATACAGTGATGTTAGCAGCAGTAATACAATGATGTTAGCAGCAGCAGTACAGTGATGTTAGCAGCAGTAATACAGTGATGTTAGCAGCAGTTAGCAGCAACACTACAGTGATGTTAGCAGCAGCAGCAGCAGCAGTAATGCAGTGATGTTAGCAGCAGTTAGCAGCAGCAGTACAGTGATGTTAGCAGCAGTTAGCAGCAGCAGTACAGTGATGTTAACAGCAGCAGCAGTACAGTGATGTTAGCAGCAGTTAGCAGCAGCAGTACAGTGATGTTAGCAGCAGCAGTAACAGTGATGTTAGCAGCAGTTAGCAGCAGCAGTACAGTGATGTTAGCAGCAGCAGCAGCAGTACAGTGATGTTAGCAGCAGTTAGCAGCAGTAATACAGTGATGTTAGCAGCAGCAGCAGTACAGTGATGTTAGCAGCAGTTAGCAGCAGCAGTACAGTGATGTTAGCAACAGCAGCAGTACAGTGATGTTAGCAGCAGTTAGCAGCAGCAGTACAGTGATGTTAGCAGCAGCAGCAGTACAGTGATGTTAGCAGCAGTTAGCAGCAGTAATACAGTGATGTTAGCAGCAGTAATACAGTGATGTTAGCAGCAGTTAGCAGCAGTAATACAGTGATGTTAGCAGCAGCAGCAGTACAGTGATGTTAGCAGCAGTTAGCAGCAGCAGTACAGTGATGTTAGCAACAGCAGCAGTACAATGATGTTAGCAGCAGTTAGCAGCAGCAGTACAGTGATGTTAGCAGCAGCAGCAGCAGTACAGTGATGTTAGCAGCAGTTAGCAGCAGCAGCAGTACAGTGATGTTAGCAGCAGTTAGCAACAGCAGTACAGTGATGTTAGCAGCAGCAGCAGTACAGTGATGTTAGCAGCAGTTAGCAGCAGCAGCAGTACAGTGATGTTAGCAGCAGTTAGCAGCAGCAGTACAGTGATGTTAGCAGCAGCAGCAGTACAGTGATGTTAGCAGCAGTTAGCAGCAGCAGTACAGTGATGTTAGCAGTTAGCAGCAGCAGCAGTACAGTGATGTTAGCAGCAGTAAAAGCAGTCACTGGTGAGTTGACGTGTCCACTCTCGTTGCCTCCTCGGCTCATTTAGACTAATTAGCTCTGTGTGTAATTAGCTGAAGCAGCACACACAGTCAGACGTCTGGTTTATCAGCGGCGGCACATGAGCTACATCAAACAGTCTAATCTGACGGCTGCCCGCCTGCTGACGGGTGGAGGTGATTAGTTGACGGCTGCTCAGTGATAAGATCTGGAGGAGATTTGGCTGCGATGGGACTCGTCCTCTGGGGACGAACAAGAGCAGATTTGTAAGCATCTGAAGATTGAAAAGAATTGTGGTGGAAACCAAACTTGATAACATACAATAGCAGATGACAGCTGGAGGTCAGAACACTGAACTCAGAAGTGTTTCATCACAGTTTTCTTGTTGTCATAAAACCTCTTTGTTATCTTTGTATTTAACGGCTTTAATCCACTTCTCTTCTCTTCTTATCTGCTATTCATTTATTTCCTTTTGTTTTGGACTGACAGCCTGAATGCTAATTGAGTGCTAACAACCACTTGTAAACTTCTGCTTATCATATTCTGTGGTGAGTTTTAGGCAGGACCGTGCCGCCCATAGGGCAGGTTAGGCAAATGCTTTAGGCGCCGCACCAGCATGCCAGAGGGCGCCAGGGAGTGAGGTGGTTTGTTTGTTGTTGTTTGTTGTTTGTTTTCCATTCTATTCGAAAAATTAGACAAGAATACACTACAAAACAACAACAGCACATATAGCCATACGTTTTTAAATAATAATTAAATAATATTTCTAATTTAAATTTCTGCCTGCCAGGCATCCTCCTGCCTCTCTGGCAGGCAGCATCAATTTCGCCATGGTCCCTAACGTTGTCGGATACAACATGAAACTACTCCAGTTAGTTCAATCATGTTGTAACTAACACATCCGCTGGAAAAAATATATTCTTCACGAGTTAAATCTCTCGGCATCCATTTTCAAGCTCTCTGTGTGTTTGTTTCCTTGCAGACGAGAAAAGGAGGAGCGCACATTTCCGAGAAGGCGTGTCCTTTTCAAAAATGCAAGAGGCGTTGCTTTGTTGCTGGCCGTTTTCGCCGATGTGTTAAACACACTTTAGAAAGGAGTGTCCCCAGACTATCAGAAGGCGGAGATCTCTGATTGTCTGGTGGCGAGACTATCTGTGATGTGATGCTGCTGGGTGACAAACTGACAGTCGGGTGCCATCGTCATGAAGAGGCTAAAGCCGTCTGGGGCGCAGTACAAAAACAAAGAAAACAACAGGAGGAGAAACGTGAGCGAGACCGAGGAAATGATGTGATGTGATGAACACTTCATTTAAAATGGTAGAAACACAACGTAAGTTACAGTTACTGAAGCACTTGCAAGCTAACGTCAGCTCATTAGCCGCTAATGATTAGCGGTTAGGCTACTACTATGTAACGTCAATGTTACTGCGACTTCATTAGCCACTTGTTTTAGGAACACTTCAGCATTCAGCGAGAGTTAATGTCAGTTAATGTTGCTCTCATCTTAGAGAAAGTTGGAAAGAAAGACTCAAAGTGTTTGATGGAGTGAATAAGCAACATAATTGAATATATTGGCCTATCTTTTCTTTTAATGTTTAGTGTGCTGCTGCACAAACCACTCACTGTTTACCAACCAGGCAGATATTCATATACTGTATATTTATGTTTTCCAATTTTCAGATTTGTGCAATTTGTGATGTTACAGTTGCATTTTTTATATTTCGGCTGTTTACTGTGTTTAAAATGTCAGTAGATTGAGGCAGGCTGTAATGTTAGCTGCTATTATGGTTATTCCATGATGGTTTCACAATCAACAGCTATTTGATTAATATATTGTAAAAGCCCAGTTTGTCAAATATATGTATCTCCTCTTTTTAGATGCACTTGTGAAGTATTTGTCTCCACCTCTGCAACTCCTGGGCCTACTAATGTAACTGCAGCCACCTCATCCACCTCAGCACCAAGTGATGCAGCCTTAAGTGCATCTCCCTCCCACACACAAACTGCCAGTGGAGAAATAAGATAGACTGTTAAGAGATTAACAAGTTTTTATTTATTTATTGTGAACTGTAAGTTAATATAACTTAAGTAATGTTCATGTTTATTGCAATGAAACATTTGTTTAATAATTAATAAAATCCAGACATTTTTTCAGGAAGTTTTTGAAATGTTTCTTAAGTAGTTTTTGAAAACCGAGGTTTGAACTGAACCGTGAGTCGGGGGGGCGCCAGCAAATATCTTGCCTAGGGTGCCAAATTGGTCAGGCACGGCCCTGGTTTTAGGTCATGACACAAATAAAACTAAAAAACATGCCAAACAAAGAATAACACCACATCAGCATTTTAACATTTACATCATATTTCACATTGTTCCAATGCAATACAATGTGTCTCAAATCACATACTTCCCTTAGTACACTTCTATGTGCACTATGTACTTATTGGCGTAGTGTGCCAATTTCGACAGGGCAGTGTTGTCTCAAACCAAACACGGCCATTGTGCACTCACCAGAAATGACGACCGCAAATTTCGACCTCTTCTTCTTCTTTTAATGCCTAATGTGCAGCTGTTAGCTAGTTAGCAAACTAGCGTTAGCATTTACGGTACCAAATCATTACTGACTGCTAAATTAACCCAACAAACAGTGCTGGCTTATACCCCATAACAGTATAGTGGTGCTTAGTGCAAACAACACATGTATTTGTACAATGCAGCAACGTTCACAGTCGCACAGTCCTCAGCCGCCATTTCCTGTTTGAAAAGTGGTCCCTCCCTTCCGCTATGTAGCCAAGATGGCGACCATTGAGGACGAGAAGTGTCCATAGTTCCACACTCAACCCAGATAGCACACATACATCTGGCCGACGTCGGCCTAAGGACGACACATCGGCCCTTAATTTATAACGTCTGACAAGCGTCGGCCGCATGGGCGGATATCTTTAAATGTAATACTCTTTTGTCCCAGCTCATCAAACGTCTCTCATACGTCGGCTTTGGGTTGGCCCATACCTGCCCACATATGGAAGTCGCCACAGAAGGTGGAATTTCTTCTCTGCGCTGTTTGTTTGGAACTGAGCTCGCAGGTCGCAGCATCTCATCGCAGTTGGTTTCAGGTAAGCTAACTGGAATACGTTGGCAGAAAATAGCTTTGTTGTTTATTCTGTGACCGTTAGAAGAGGTTCCTGGTGAGTGGCGAGGCATGACTGGGTGTAGCTTAGCACAGGTCCCCACCAGCTAACGTTATCTTTCATTAGCTGTTAGCTAGTTTAGCTCATGTTAGCTAACACGCTACAACTGTGGTGTTTTCATTTTATTTTCCCTAGTTGACGTTATCTGCTGTCACCCGTGGTCCCGGGCAGGGCTCCAGACTTGGGATCCACTCATAGTGAAGGATGCCTTCAGTGTGTTGTTAATGTGATTTTATGGGCAACGTATCAGTCAGGTCTCCTCCTCTGCAAAGCAAACTGACCCGGTGGCTACAGGTAATAGCGCAGTTTTGAAACCACTGTTTTTCCGAGATGAAGGACTGATTGTTGAGCTGCTGTTAACAGTTAACAGAGTTAACGCTGGATCCTGTTATTTAACCCTTTCAACACTAAATGAAGCAGAGTGACGGACCCAAAGCCTTCAGTCTGGCTGAAAGACAGCGGAGATGCTAAAAAACAATACAGTGGTGAAGTTGGGATTTGTTTCTTGAAGTTACGTGCTCATCGTCTTTTCTGTGTCTTGCAGGCTGCCAGGAGAAGCGGACTGGCCGTCAGATATTGTTTGTTTGAAAATAAAGTTTGTCAAACTGACTTTTGTCTCTTCATTGTGCACACTTACACACGAAATATGGTAACAGTCAGCTATTGAATGTTAGCATTGATTTCTCACATTGACTGGTGAAATATTTGTAGTTTGAAAAGTCCGACCTAAATGAATAAAGGTCGTAGTTAATGAAGCATATGAATATTAATATAGAAGGAGCGCCCACTGAGCGCAGCTTCTTTTATTGAGCGTTTGAACGTTGTGTGGTGGTCATTTTCGATTAAAGGCCGTCTCAGCGACGTCTTGGCAATGAGCAAACGCTCTCCCTGCTACGTCTTAACGATCTAAACTTGATACATTGGGCCAACGTCCTTATGAACTAAATGCCCAAACAATAAAAAAATAAATAAAGGTTACGTTAATCTTCCATAAACGTCTTAACATTTATTTTGTGTCTGGTGAACTCAGAACTTTTATGTTATTGTTTGTACTGAACTAAAAGTTTTGAGTGGAAGATGTTTCCAAAAACATTTTGAGCTGAGTGAGCGAATCAGGGTTTACAGTGTGGAGACTTACATGATCATAGCAGGTCGAACCCAGTGAGTTTACAGTGACTACGTGTACATGCCCATGAATATTCCACTGGTATTCCAAATATGACAATCTTCTGAATTTGATATGGGTCATGTTAACAGCAAATCCAGTTTGGATATTATGATTTAACTCGTTGCAAATGAAGCATTTTCTGATTAAGACTTGTGGGATGTGTTGGTTTCATCCAGGTTTTAGGAGCATTCTTTGGACACATGTACAGCACTTTCAGAATATGTGTCTCACCTGGTGTTTTTACTGCAGTTTGCAGCCATGCACCTTTTTTTATGGTCAACTCTGTGTGTTGTACACAACCTAACCAGCCCACAGTTTAGGCTGGGGTAGAGACGTACTGTATGACCCAAAAGAAAATCCCACATTTCTGGTCGGAAGGAGAAACACGCCTTTTAAACATTATGAAAGATCTGGATATCAGCAGGTTTTTTAATATGCACAAATATCAACATGGACCTTCCTTCCTGAGAAGGTGGTTGAAGGACTGACTGAGGGAGGCTGTGTCTGCATGGTCCAAACAGTCCACTGCTAGGAAACTTTTAGAAAATCTTGTTTTGACACAAAGAAGCACCAGTTGTTTCACTTCTGCATATTTGGACGTGATAAATGACATGTTAGGGCACGTATATCAGAGTATGCATGGCTGCATGTAAACAGGAACATTAGTGGGATATTCATTATCATTAGACATGCTGACAGCTTAGTAGGGATATTGTTGTTTTGGAATAAGGGCAAAAAGCTGAATATTTTGTGCACACAATCATTGAAGCATTCTAGATCTACATCCCCTTGCTCTTCTTGTCTTTTGAGTTGGTCTGGCTTTGAGTTGAGTTTTGAACATTTGTTTCTCTAAATATAAACTAACATTATCGGAGATAATCTTTGCAGTTAAAACTGCAAAATAACAAAGAGTACTGATGTTTTTAAATGCTGTTCAAATGGTAAAATTCAATTCAGCCAGTCTGGGGATATCAATGTCAAACGTTAAGAAAACTGTCTTAACCACGAATTTTAGGGCGTAGGTTTCAAGGGGTATAACATCAGCAGGCTGTTATACTATTGGTTTGTGTTTTCAACATATTGACCTACACTGAACATTTGAGGTACGTAAAAAACATTGCTGAGAACATGAAACCTTTTGAAAGGTCTGCTTAATGTGACATAATATGAATTTGAGCTTAAGAACAAAGGACCCTTGGACACTGAACCCTGGTAACATGGACAAGCAAAATGAATAATATTATAATATTGTTATCACTAGTCATTTCTTGTTGTCTGATGTGTAGTTTCCACTGGTAAAATCCTGCCCTGATACTGGACGATTCTGACGTGTCTTTACGCTGATGACTGAACTCAAGAACAATCTTGAATCACAAACATTTTAATAAAAGAAACAAAGAAAACAGTTGTAAATGAGGCCTGTTGTGTCTGAACCCCCACAGCTGTTTAATCTAATAATTCTTCCACATTACGGCACATTTCCACTCCATGTTACTGTCATGTAATCTGTTGTACAGGACAAACGTCTTCACATGTTCTCCTCCACTTTAATCTGCGTTCTAATCAAGATTTCATGTTGGTTTTGTTCCACTTTGTGCTGTTTGACATGAAGCTCAAACCACCAGCTGCTGTTTAAAGCTCTGCTGCTGCCTTCAGGTCCACACACAATCTTTCTGTACATTAAATTATCTCAAACTGCCCGTAGGCTCATGAAAGAATGATGCTTTTAATCTGCAGTTTTCCATAAAGGATGATGGGAGGATGAATAAAAGATGAGTGCATTGTGCCCACACAGCACTATTGTAGCCATGCAGAGTGTATGTAATGTGTGTTTACAATGCTCAGCGCTCATATTCAGCTCCTGCGAGGGGAAATCAGAGACGTGGAAGAGTTCCTGCTCTGCTGATGTTGGAGCTTTGTTGTTCTGTGTCACGCCCCCCCGCCCCCTCTCCCCACCTGTCACCTACATAACAGCCATTCAGCTGATGTGACCTACACATGTACATTCACATGTTGTTAACAGACCATCATCTAATGAAACAGCTGCAGGGCTGCTTTGTTTTCATTACTGACCAAGTTTTCACCGTCCTGCTCACATCAGAGATCTGCTGCAGCGCTACGTCACCAGCAGGTCTCTGATCAGGACCTTCTTGGAGTCTCTTGGCGGCGTCCTGCAAGGACTGCCAGCTGGGGACTCCATAGTCCTCCTGGGGGACTTCAAGGCTCACGTGGGCAATGACGGAGAAACCTGGAGGGGGTGATAGGGAGGAATGGCCTGCCTGATCTGAACCTGAATGGTGTTTTGTTATTGGACTTTTGACCTTCTTCCTTGGACACTCAGCTGAATAGAGCAGCAGAGCTGTCTGAACTGATCACTACCTGGTGGTGAGTTGGATCAGGTGGCGGGGAGGCTGTCGGACAGACCTGGTGAACCCAAATTTGTAGTGAGGGTGAACTGGGAACGTCTGGCTGAGGCCCCTGTCCGTGGGGTCTTCAACTCCCACCTCCAGGAGAGTTTCTTGTGCATCCTGGGGGAGGTTGGGGACATGGAGTCTGACTGGTCCATGTTCAAAGCCTCCATTGTGGAGGCGGTTGCTAGGACCTGTGGTCAGAAGGTTGTCGGTGCCTGTTGGGGCCGCAACTGAAGAACCCTCTGGTGGACACCAGCCATGAGGGAGGCCGTCAGACTGAAGAAGGAGGCCTTTCGGGTCTGGCTGGCCCAGGGGTCTCCTGAAGCAGCAGACAGGTACCGGTTGGCCAGAAGGGCTGCAGCTGTAGCGGTCACTGAAGCAAAAACCTGGGCGTGGGAGGAGTTCGGGGAGGCTATGGAGAAGGACTTTGGGTTGGCCTCAAGGAAGTTCTGGCAGTCCGTTAACCAACTCAGGAAGGGAAAGCAGGGCTTGTCTCAGGCTGTGCTCAGCAGAGAGGGAGAACTGCTGACCCAAATGGGGGACATCATTGAGCAGTGGAAGGAGCACTTTGAGGACTTCCTGAACTCGGCCATCACGTCCACTCTGAACGAGGCAGAACCTGAAGACTTGGGAGAACTCTCACCCATATCCCTGGCAGAGGTTGCTGAGGTAGATTAAAAGCTCCCCAGTGGCAAGGCGCCAGGTGTGGATGAGATTCACCCTGAGATGCTGAAGGCTCTGGACACTGTTGGGCTGTCTTGATTGACACGCCTTTTCAGTGTCATGTGGAGGTCGGGTACGGTGCCTATGGAGTGGCAGACCAAGGTGGTTCCCATCTTCAAAAAAGGGGACCGGAGGGTGTGCTCCAACTATCGGGGTATCACACTGCTCAGCCTTCTGGGTACAGTTTACTCCAGGGTGGAGGAGGCTGTGACCGATTGTCTAATCTCAGATTCAGGAGGAGCAATGCGGATTCCATCCTGGCCGTGGACCAGTGGACCAGCTCTTTACCCTTGTGAGGCTGCTGGAGAGGTCGTGGGACTTTGCCCATCCAGTCTACATGTGTGTTGTGTACTTCCCACAAGACCTCAGGGGGTTTTGTGGGGGGTACTGCGGAGTACGGGGTGCGAGCCACGGTGCTACGAGCCATGCAGTCCCTGTATGACCAAAGTGAGAGCTGTGTCCGCATACTTGGTGTAAAGTAGAACATGTTCTCGGTGGGTGTTGGCCTCCACCAAGGTTGTCCCTGATCACCAATCCTGTTTGTGATTTTCATGCACTGGGGTGTTTTACAGCTGAGTGTGAGGCAGTTGGGATGACAGTCAGGACCTCCAAGTCTGAGGTCATGGTTCTCTGTCGGAAACTGGTGGATTGCCCTCTCTGGGTTGGGAGAGAGTTACTGCCTCAAGCGAGGGAGTTCAAGTGTCTCTGGGTCTTGTTCACAGTGAGGGTAGAATGGAGCGTGAGATGGATTGGCGGGTCGGTGCGGCTTCTGCAGTGATGCGGGCGCTGCGCTGGTCTGTCGTGGTGAAGAGGGAGCTGAGCCGGAAAGTGAAGCTTTCAATTTACTGGTCCATCTCCGTCCCAACCCTCACCTCTTGAACTCTGGGTAGTGACCGAAAGAATGAGATGGCGGATACAAGCGGTGGAAATGAGTTTCCTCCATGGGGTGTCTGGGCTCAGCCTTAGAGATAGGGGGAGGAGTCAGACATCTGGAGGGAGCTCGGAGTAGAGCCGCTGCTCCTTCGCGTTGAAAGGGGTCAGTTGAAGTGGTTTGGGCATCTGACTAGGATGCCTCCTGGGCGCCTCCTGCTGGAGGTGGATGGATTTCAGCAAAGGTCATACTCAAAAAGATCTAATGTCCATTTCAAAGACAAATAAGCAAAACAAACCAAGATGAGTCCTGAACTGTTTAAAATAAAGATTTAATAACAAACATGAGAATAAAGAAACATTTCAGCACTGCCACTTTATAATCGTTGGTTTAATGTTTAAAAATGTTTTGCATTTTATAAACTTACAGGGTTTCTGTTCATGTAAAATTCAGACCTGGAAAGTAACTACAGTTATTAAATAAATGTAGTGGAGTAAAAGCTTCAATATTTCCCTCTGAGATGTGGTGGAGTTACAAGTAGAAAGCAGCATAATGCCGAGATCACACGTCTTAGTTTAATCAAACTCAACACTTCCTGTTTCTGTTTCAAATTAAAAGCCTCTTATCACTTCAGCTGAGAGAATCCCTTCATTTTCTAAAAAGGCTTTTATTGTGAAACATTTGGAGGAACTTCCTGTGGAGGATTCAATGACTGTCATAGTTTGCATGAGGTACTTCAAATGTAGCTCTGCCCATCTGGTGACACTTTTTATGTTACCACAGTAACAGCTCAGCTCAAACATGAACAGACACAGTGACTGAGATAATAATAACAATAATGATAATAATAATAATAATAATAATAATCATAATAAAATAGGACGAGAATAATCTGATGACATCAGACACATTATGAAAGACGACCAGGGATGGTTGCTGTGGACCAAAGTATAGTCTGTCATGTCAGTCAGTCAAGTCACGCACAGATTATATGACTCCACAATCAGCTGATCTGACACACATGGTGTCATGTGAACCTGACATAAAATGGAAATATTGAAGTAAAATACATCTAAATTAAACTTGTGCGCAGAAGTTGAATAAATGTTCTTTACTTCTGTTTAGCTGCATGAACACTTTTTGCAACAAACTTTTATCCTTGGAAACGATAATTTACCGTCAACATAAAATATTGCCTGTTGTGTTTTGCAGTTTAGCACAAAGGTTCACATCCATTCTGTCTGCCAGCATGTTCCCTTCTAATTGTATATAAGTGCTCTGTGAAGCCATTGTTGTTATTGATTGTGTCCTCCTGCCGGCTGAGCTCAGGTGCAAACCTCCAGCTTCACTTCTTCCTCTTTCCTACACGGAGTTTCACGTCAGCTGCTCTGAGGCACGAATGTGTTGGGTGATAAAAAGATGTGTCTGGTATCTTATAACACGTGCAAACACACCATAAAACTTAATGACAGAAAGAGACGTTTTTACAACTGCAGAGAGGCGACGCGTCCTGCTGCAGTTTCTCTCTGCAGAGATGTGACTGCAGCGGCAGCTCTCCCTCTGAAAACGACTTTAATCTGACCCAGAATCAGATCAGACACAGAGTACAATAAATGTGAAAGAATTAGTCCTAATGGCAAGACTGCAGAGACTCAGTGAACTGTGAAGAACAAGTGAACAGAACACCAGACGCACAGGAAGTACTCAGATCCTTCACTAACAGCACGCTGTGAAAATACCACAGAACAAAAGTGCTGCATTCAAAAACCTGCTGATGTTAAAGTCTGTATTATCAGCTGATTATACTCAAAGTAAAATATGTGTTAATGTAAAATGTTCCAGCTGTCAGTGTTATTCTGTTCTCATGTTTCTGGATTCAGGTTCCTGCTGCAGCTGTTTCAGGTTGAGCTCATTTGAACTCCTTTATATCCTGTTTGGTAGTTTAATCTGTCGACCATTTTAGGGCCGACGTCACGACGTCAGTTTGTTAGCTGGAGGTAAAGCTGCCTCTCCACCACAGGGCTGTACTGTAATGTAACCCTCCATGTTACAGTGTAGGAATAAACATGTTTACAGCCTGGTACAAAAACAGATTTGGGTCTGATGAGTTTATATAGAACTCACCACGCTTAAAGTTACGCATACTAAAGATGTGGCCACTTCAGGTGGGCGGCTGTGGCTCAGAGTCCACCAATCGGTAGATCAGCGGTTCGATCCCCGACTCCTCCGGTCTGCATGTGGAAGTGTCCTTGAAAAAGATACTGAACCCCAAATTGCTCCCGATGATGCTCCCATCAGTGTGTGAGCGTGTTAAAAACTGAGTAGCAGGTGGTACCTTGTACGGCAGCCTCGGCCACCAGTGTGTGAATGTGTGTGTGAATGGGTGAATGTGTATCAGTGTAAAAAGCACTTTGAGTAGTCGAATGATTAGAAATGCGTTATACAAGTGCAGGTCCATTTACCAAAGAGACAGGCAGGTGCTGTTCACTGACAAGTTGTTACCACGGCAACAACGTTGGTTAGATGATAAGACCATTGCGTAAACCCAGATCCACAGAGTGTATGAGGCTCTGTTTGTCACTTTAAAAAAGTCCTGTTCAGTGATTTGTTGAGCTAAAAGCTCCTCCAAGGAGTCGGACGGTTTTTCTGGTCAGTACGTTTTGTTTTAAGGTGAAAATTTGCATTAACATCACACATTTAACTGACTGTAAATACACCATATTAACCAAACTAGCCTAGCAGCTAGCACTAAGTTTTTCTTCGCTAGAAAAAAAATAACAATGGTTTTATCACGATTAACCATAGACTACAAATAGCATAGAGCTAGCATTCTGGTCATATTTGTTAGCAAATTAAGCATCAGTAGTATCACAGTTAATCACAGACTGTTAATGCACCATGCTAACCAGGCTAGCTTAGCAGCTAACATTAGTGTTATATTTGCTAGAAAAAAATAGCATCAATTTTATCACAATAACCTCGGGCTGTAAATGCACCATATTAATCAAGCTAGCCTAGCAGCTAGCAATAGATTAACTTTGTTACCAAAAATTAGCATTGGTATTATAATAGTTAACCAAAGACTATAAATGCACCATGCTAGCCAAGCTAGCGTTGCAGCTAGCATTCCGGGTATGTTTGCTAGCAAAATAATCACAGTTAACCACAGGCTGTCAATGCACCGTGCTATCCAAGCTAGCATAAATTAGCATTAGTATTGTCACAGTAACCATACACTGTAAATGCACCATGCAGTCCAAGCTAACTTAGCAGCTAGCATTAGGGTTTAGGGCTAACCCAAAAAATTTGAAGCTTCGAAGCTTTGTTTTATGGGACGGGATTCAATTGAGAAGCCTGAAGCTTCAGTGCTTTTTTTACGTTTTTTGGGGGGAAAGCCTTAAACGCAACACTAACCCAACGAGCGCACTCAGAGCCGCTCTGAGTCTGGTGTCAGAGACACTTCTGATGTTCTGAGTTGCAAATCAGTTTGATTGAGCTGCAGTGTGCGTTGAGGGTTTTAATTTAAGGTGCTCACAGACTCGGGCGCACTATAAGCGGAGCAGACTTTGCGAGGAATGTCCGCAGTCATTCGGGCTTCCATAGTCGAGCGCACTTCCACATTGTAGTTTCCTGTAAAAATGTCTGTGAAACACTACATTACCCCCAATTCTTGCGCGTTTCTGTTATGGCGATGTGAAAAATACATGCCAAGCAGTCTTTTGAGTGACGGTGCGCGGAGCGCAGTCCGCGCTGTCGTAAAATCTGAGTCCCTCCCCCCATCATCGAATGCTTCGAATTAATTTCGTTCTGAGCTCCGAAGCTTCGAATGTCCAGGTCAGCCCTATTAGGGTTATCTTTGCTGGCAAAAATTAGCATTCGTATTTTCACAGTAACCATAAACTATAAATACACTGTGCTATTCAAGCTAGCTTAGCAGCTATCGTTATGGTTATCTCTGTTAGCAATAATTAGCATTAGCATTATGACAGTTAACCATTGACTGTAAATGCACCATGCTAACTAAGATTTTTTTTTTTTAGATTTATTGTTGCTAGCAAAAATCAGCATTAGCATGATCACAGTTAACCATAGATGGCAAATGCACAGCGCTAACTAAGCTAACCTAGCAGCTAGCGTTAGAGCCCTGACACATGTGACGTGTCCCAGAACTGTAACTGAAGCTGTCAGACGAATGCTGTGCAGTAAAAAGTAAAATATTTACCTCTGTGATGTCGTGGAGTAAAAGTATAACGTTACATGAAATGGAAAAACTCTCACTTTTTTTTCAACACTTTGGGAGATTTTAAATTTTAGAAATTTTTTCAAAATGATTTTTTTCAATATGAGGTCATATTTTAATCTTTAGTTTAGGATCAGAACATGTTTGTTAATAAGTGTCATGAGTGAACAAATAGAGGGCAGAGACGCACACAGGAAGTGGACGTGGTAAACAGGTGGCATGATACAGTAAAACAGGAAGTGAGACAGTTGATGAACCATCTTCACTCCGTCAGTGTGTGACAGGCTGATTGTGTAATCAAGCGTCTCCTCTCGTATAAAATCAAAGTCTCTAATTGCCACAGATGAGTGCAGCGTCTCAGCGTCTCAGCGTGCGCTCATTAACACAGTCGGCAAATTAACTTCCTACTGAATCATTTTCCCAGCAGCTCTGATTCTCCACAGATCTTCACCCAACGTTCGTCCTGTCTTCATGAGCGCAGGTTTTCTCCCTGCGACCTGTTTTAGTCCCTAAAGTAATATCCTCAAGTTTCAAACACTGCGTCTGGTAAAAAGACAGATGAGTCGTCCTCCAGGATGATCTGTGTCTGCACAACTGTATTTTCAGTATTTTTCCAAACCAGAGCTGAGTCGACGTGTACACGAGTTTCCCGTCCAGCATCATGTGAAGACAAAGAGTGAAGGTGATAAATATCTGACTGGATTATGACTCCAGGTTTATTTAGTTTAGTGTAAAGTGACATGAGCAGGACCCAGAAGTTTGGACACTTTATAAAACTTTAAATTACATATTTGTTTGCAGCTAAAATGTTTTTGCAGTATTACCTTTGTTTTTCTACAGTGTGCATGAACAAGTGGAATTAATGTGATCGACCTCAAAATAAAAATGCTAATGTTACAATTTTCACATTTTTCTTTACTGCATACATACATATACATATATATACTGAACATTGCGATCAAGAATACATCATCAGACCTGCTGCACTGTAACACCACATGGTGCAAGTGTTTGTCCAGAGCTCTGAAGTCAAAACTGCTCCACCAAATGAAAATCTGCTGTGAGATTGTAGGTCAGCCTTTGTATGAATCAGCCTTCCATGATGACGTATTGAGACTGGCTCACAACAATGTTTCTGACCTCAGCCGTGTCTTAAACAGTGACTACAGTTTGTTACCATGGAAACGGAGATACAGGGTTCCACGATTCAGTAAGGTCAGACTGAACAACTCTTTTGTGCATCAGTCGATCTTGAAGTCAATCAATCATCAATCAATCAATCTTTTGGTTCCAGCTGGGAACCAAGGACTTCTGAACTAACATGTTTTTAGTCAAAATGCTCTGAATGGTTTGACATCAGGGAACTGGAACAGAACCTGTGTCATGTTGGCACAAAAGGGAAACGAGACATCACTGCTTTTCCAGCGCAGTCTGTGCCACTAACACACCGTGTTTAAACCAAAACATGACCTTCTCACCATCAGTGTTGGGCAGTAACATGTTATTAGTAACATGTTACAGTAACGCCGTTAGTTTTTAAATTCAGTAACTCAGTTACCGTTACCAAACAGTGCGTTACTCTGTTATTTTTGGCCAGGTTTTAACACGGCGCGCAGCATGCAGTATTCCTTCACAAACTGAAGTTCCGCCCTGAACAATAAAAGATAGTCAAGTCAGATAGAGGTATGTGAAGCATCTCAATGAAACACGTCTCTCACCATCTCTGAAGTCACTGTCGACCTGCTGGCCTCACCACAGTGCTGTAACGTTACATTAAGCCGTAGCGCTTCTGTAGATCTTTAGTCCCAGTGACGTGATATCCAGTGACGTGACATCCAGTGACGTGATATCCACTGTTATCCTGAGGAAGCTTTTGTTGTGGACAGACACTAGTCGGGTTTCCATCCACCTATTTTTATTCGCATTTTCAACAATTGCAAAAAAAAAAAAAACTTGAATGGAAACGCCAGATATTTGAAAAAAAGGCCAAAATATCGCAATAAAGTTTTTAGGCTTGGAGGAGGTGGGAAAGTCAGCGTGTCGATATTAGGAAAATGCGACTTTTGGCAATGGAAACAGATTTAGTGAATAAACAATGACGTAGGCTACTTCTACTTCACACACACACCTGTGTGAACTTAGAGAGAGGTAATCACTCCAGTGTCAGGTGAGTGTATTTCACAACTTACCTGAATAGACTGGACGTGTTGAATACCGCTGCATCATGTGCACTGCCTGGTGTACCAACACAGACATCACGGCATTATGTAGGCTACGCTGACAACGCTGATATGAGTGTGATGAGAGCTCTCGCAGTAGCCAACAAGTTCCCAGGGAATCTCTCCATCTCGCCGTAGTCATGGATGTGCCGGTAGTTGTTCACATCAGTTGTGGACATGAGACACTCAATGACGTCATCTCACGGCGCCCTCTTCTTCTACGGGTGTTCTTTTGCATTTTTATTTTTAATGAGAAGCGCCACCTTCTGCTCGACCTGTTGACTCGCAATACCCGCAAAACAATAATGAATGGGAACGTGCTAAATTCGCATTTTCACAAAATTCGCTTAAAATTTGCGATACATTTGGATGGAAACCCAGACAGTGTCTGCGGGGGCGACAGACTCCACATCATCATGTAGCTCTTCAAATGTTCTCTTTAGCTCATTTTCCATATTTGTATCCAAGCACTGTAGTTTAACGTTCAGTCATCTACAGCCAGGACGCACTCAGAGTATAGATGACACTAGTGCGCGTGCGTCAAGGTCATGGCGTGATGGCGAGACAAGACCAGAGTCCTAAATTGAGGTTTTTTTTGGGGGGGGGAGTAACTAAAAAGTTACTCGTCTCAGTAACGCGTTACTTTTTGGTTTAAGTAACTGAGTTACTGAGTTACTTTTTAATGAAGTAACTAGTAACGGTAACTACTTACTATTTTTCAGTAACTAGCACAACACTGCTCACCGTAGCCGAGTGTTTTTTATGCCTAAATATAACCACATGTGAACTGCAGCATTATTGAAGGATAAAGTTTCAGCGATACGCTACATGATAACGTACAAACCTAACATTTATTCTGGTGACTGGGTTGAGTCAACGCTCTGCACTCTCACAAAAGTACTTTGCATTAAAATAAACTTAAAGCACCAAAAGTAAAAGTACTCATTATGCAGAGTTCATAAAAATATAGATTCAGGTTTTGGGTTGTAATATTTTATACTCTGTTACATCTGTAAAAATACTTCATCATTTATTTGTTGAATTTTGTTTTATTTTTATTTTTTTGCTGCAGTTTATGACCTTGTGTTTTATTCTTGTTAATCTACAACTTAAGTTACTTGTTTCTGATTTACAGAGGAAATGAAAATATTCTTTGACCTCAAACTTGTACTTGAGTACAGTAGTTGAATAAATGTACTTAGTTATTTTCCACAGCTGGAAACTTTCATTTCAGCAGATTGAAGGTAGAAATAAACTCTGAACAGACTTCAGTAACAAAAACACATTTTAAGTTAAAAAAAAAAGCGTAAGCAAAGTGTTTACTGTCACAACACACAAACATTACATTACTTATCTGAGTGAACTATCCTTTAACTGTGTGAACACACACCTGAGTGAAGCAGGAGGTTGGTGTTTTATTTATTGAAGCTGTCAGAGGACATCAGCTCTCAGGTCGCAGGTTCAAACCCGGCTCGGGGCATCAGCTGCTTTCTGCTCGCCGTCACAGCGAATCGTTCACAAAGCAGTTTTTAAACAAAAGCACTTAAGAGAAAAAAAAAGCACTTTGTGGAGCGTCGAAGGCCAAAAATAACTTTTACTCAGAACACATTACAGCAAAATGAGTTCATATGATTTCACTGCAGGAGAGAAGTGAGGAGGTACAGGAGGAGGGAAGGAGGTGAAGTGAGGAGATCAACGTGTCCTTCCTTTCCTCCGTCTTTAACTCCTCCTTCCTCTCTGGTTTTCTGTCCTCCATCACCTCCAGCTTTAGCTCTACTGTCTCTCTGGTCAGTTTAACTTTAACAAATATTCTCTGGTCACAGTTTTGTTGACGACCTTTTTTCAGGCAGAGATGCTGTTTGTGTTTTGGTTGTGTTGTATGACATCACCACCTGCTCACACTGACGTCACTCCTGAAGCAAAAAAGTGTAAGAAACAAAAAAAACAAAAGTAAAGAAAAGAAAATGTTGAATAACATTTAAAATGAATAAGAAAAAAAAGTCCCCACTTGAGATGGTGGCTGGATTTAAAAAATACAAACAAACAAACAACATATCTTTATTTTTGTAATCCTGAGGAAAACAGAAGTTTATTTTGAAAAGACACAAAGCATGTGACGAGTCTCTGAACATCCAAACCTGACGCTGAGGGGCGTGTCATATTTGGACGAGTTGGGAAAGAACTTCATCCGTCCATATTTACACTGTCAATTAGTTTTTGTTGATGTGTCATGAAACACGTGTGAACAAGCAGCTCCATGTTGGTGTGTCCAGTAAATATTATCTGAGTAAACACGAGGCTCAGCAGACCGACGCTGACAGCAGCTGATGTTAAAACATGTGTCACAGATTATGATACACAGTATGTTATGATATATTACAGACTTTCAGGGTCCTTTCTCAGTCCATTAAGTGCGGCCTGAACATCCTGTTACCGTGGAAACACAACAAACAGCAGGAGAAAACAAATCCAGCTGACATTTAAGAAATAACAGACGAGAGGAGGAGAAAGAGTAAACATGCAGAGAGTGATTTAAACAGCCTGATTGCTGCTGCATCTGAAAACTTCCTGCATTTTTCTTCTTTGTTGGTGTTTTATGTAACTTCTGCTGCTGTCGCTGGGAGGGCACACGACTCCTCCAACATTCACTTCCTCTTTCCATCTCTCCTGAACTCTTATTTTGACAGGTCACGCAGTCGGGGTTTCATCCCACAAAATAAATTACGAAGAAATATGAATGAAAACACTCTCCTCCTGTTCTTCTTCCTCCTCCTCCTCTTCCTCTCCTCCTCTTCCTCTCCTCCTCCTCCTCCTCTCGTCTCCTGGAGCTCTAACCACAGCTGACAGGCGAGCCAGTGAAGGGAAGTCTTTCCTTTTTCATCCTGCAAGCGGAGGAGACGAAGGACGGAGTGGGAGCGAAGAGGGAGGAAGACCTGAATACATCCACACTGAGCCGGTTCCATTTCTCTCCTCTCAGTCCTTCATCAGGATGCTTCATCTTCCTCACAGAGCTTTTTCACAACTGTCCCTCAAGTGAAGAAATGTTGGTACTTCAGTGTGAAAGATCAAATTGCATCTCAACACGTCTTCGAAGCCGTACGACAACACAGGTCATTTGTTCCTCCCTCTAGTACGACCCACAGGAGTTTTCAAAATCAGCGCCCCTGCAGGCGACAGGACGTCAACACATCCTCATATGTTCTCACTCACTATCAGTACTTGTGCCCACAAAAAGTAATGCAGTATAATTTAACTCACATGATCGTGAGCCAGAAGCTGCAGGCCGAGCGAAGACAGAGGTCAGGTCGCAGAGTTTAAAGAGCGACACGTGGGGAGGAGGTCAGGGTGGTCAAACAAACACAGGATGTTGACCCAGGAACAGGTGTTTGTGTCCTGAGTCAAATCAAAGTCAATGCTCAGTGTTATTTTAAGTTTTGTTCACAACGTCCCATCACGTCACGTCATTATATCACGTTATGAAGCCCAACCATGACTCTTTTCATAAACTTAACCAGCAGTTGTGCTAATTCACACTGTGTGCGTAACTTTTCAGACGACATCATACAAATGGTTGTATGACACCGTGTCCTAATGAGATGCAACTCGAGTGAGCTTCAGCTGCTAAATCAGTTTGATTGTATTGTTTTCTTTTGGACTGTCTGACTGCCTGCGAGGTGCGATGATGCAGGAGAACAACTCATCAAACACCGACACTTGGTCAGCGGCCCTACACTTTAAAATATGTCATGCTAGGTACCCCTCAGTGTCAGTTTTGGACGTTCAGGGACGGTGTGTCAATTTCCGCTCATCACATGCATCTTGTCTTTTCAAAATAAATGTCCACTTTCACAGAAAATGTTCAGTTATGCAGACAGTCTCTTTCAAAATAAATTTCCAATGTAAGTTAAAGTTTAGAAGAAAACTTCATGTTTATATATCAAAGCCTTTTTCTAGGTTCCTGCCCCCTGGCCCCCCCTCCTCAGCTCGTTATACTTCACCCGTTCTCTCGGGGAGATGGGTGGAGTTATCTGATGTCACGTGAACGCTGACACATGCTGTATCATTCTAATGTCAAAATGACTGAACTACCAGGACACTACTGAGAGAGGAGTGTGTGTGGAGAGAAAGAACATGAAACCAGCTGGAGGAGAGCTTGTTAAGCTAGCTGTTACCAGTTAGCTGTTAGCAGTTAGCAGCTAGTTATCGTTACCTCCAAGCAGCCGGTGGCCACAACGAACAGCTCACACAGGTTGTATTGATTGATGTCGTGTTCACACCAAACGTGATGTGAATTTTCACGCCGCATAATAACTTGAACGCTAAAATATTTTGTGTTGACTCACTTTATATGAGCGTGAAAACTGAATTGATGAAGGAAGTTCTGCCGGTACGTCCCCGGAGGATCTCAATGCTGATTGGCTGTCACGGCCCATAATGGTTGCTGAAGTTAAGATTTTCCAACTAGAACATTTCGCGTCATTCACGTTGCGTCCATCGCTCCAGCCGGCAGGAATTCGCTTCTAATCACGTCTTTACATCGATTTCACTGTAATTCACAAGCACTAATTATTTTATGTGTAAACACAACATTATACTGTGAAGCATTTAAGCTCTACTCAGTAAAAACTGGACGAAGGTCAGATTTAACGTTCTGATGATGTGTTCAATGTAATCTTGTAAAATGTAGCTTTTGCTGAGAAACCTGAATAAATCAACTGTTTGAAGGAGAAATGTTTTCACAGTACTATGAAATATTTACCAAAGAGGGAATTATAATGCATCATGTAAAGTAAAAAGGTTTTTTAATTATTTTTTTAAAGATGTTTTTCATGTGAAAGAAGGTTGTGTTGAAGGTCGTTTCATAAATGTGTATTATTGAATTTGTGCTCATTCAAAGGTGTGCTTATTTTTTATAGAGCAGATTTCTGTGTTTTCCTGAAAACAAAAGAAGAACGAATATAAAAACATTGTTATCAGCTATTAAACAAATTGTTATTTTAAGCACTGGGATCAGTGCATGTCTAGTTCAGTTAGAAAGTTAATCTCTGCATTTTATTATTATTTTATTGTTTGTTCTTCTGAACAAGTTCATTTGTAATTCTTTTTTATTGACTATTGATTTATATGATTACTTAAAGCAAATGAGCACATATTTCTGTCTTTAATGTTAGTGAGGTTGTTTATTTGCATTTTAGTAATAAATGTGCATAACTTTGATTGTTTAGCTGCTCGTTAAGGGCAGCGCCATATTTAATGGATCCAGTTGGACAGAGAGCATCTGATGTGATGTGATGCAACACAATAGTCTGACGCTTGCTTACAGTGAGGAAACGTTGAAATTGTGGATGAGATTGATTTTCACGTCCGGCAGCAGGGGTGAGAAATTCAAAGGAAAACCGGTCAGCTGCTGAGAGGCTTTAATTACATTCATTAGCAGCAGCTTCACTTTGTTGTTTGTAGTTTTTCCTGCTGAAAGCTTCAAGATTCAGAAATCAGGACCTGTTAGCGATCTTCAGTCGAGAGCAGAAAAGTGGACATTTATTTGTTGTACTCACTGTGCAATCATAAAGAGTGTGTGTGAACAGCAGCAACAGAATCTGCTGTACAGATGAAAGTGGAGCTGCTGTCAGTCAGGATCAGACGCTCCGACAGCCTCGTGTTTCCTCCTGAGCTCAGACAGCAGCCTGGTAATTGACCGGAGATGATTGATGGGGAGGAGTGATGATTTCCAACAGGAAAATGCTGCCTGGCTCAAAAGCTCGTCGTTGAGAGACCTCGTCAGTCACGACACGACACGACATGACACTGTGTGATCCGTCCAAACCTCAGGAAACTGTTCCTGGTGAAGAAGAAGAAAAAGAAGAAGAAGAAAAAGAAGAAGAAGAAGAAGAAGAAGAAGAAGAAGAGGGGATGGTCGAGTGACTTCTTCAGGGCATTCTGGGGAAAAAACAGTTTCTTTGATGGTTTTTCTGCTTTATTAGTTGATATCTGGGTCAACACACATCACACACACATCACACACACATTTATTCCACAGTCAGAGATGAAGTCTTGTTATTTCTCTGTGTTGTGAGCGCGCCGCTGCTTCATGAAGCTGCTGACGTCATGATTTCAACCTCTTAAAGATGTTAACGTGAATCATGTCTGAATAAACGCATCAATAACTTTTAGTCATAATTGTCAGAGTTTTAGTTGTAGTTTGTTTCCTGTTTTATTTTGAAGGAAGTCAAGCATCATGTCTAGTTTTACTTCCTGTCTGTGTGTCTTTAGTTAATTAGCCCCTGGTGAGTTCCTCCTCCCTCAGCTGTCAGGTCGTCTGCTGCTGCGTCCCGTCGCTCTTCCTGTCTTTGTTCCTCGTGCCATCCAACTTTGTTTAGTTTTTTTTATCACATGTACTTGGATTGGTTTCAGCCCGCTCCTTTAGTTTTTGTTTCTGGAACCAGCCTCATGTCATTAAAGCTTGTTCTCTGTTCATTCAATCTGTATCTGTATCTCTTTGAAACAGACACACGACACAGTCGGACCTTCTGACGTCTCTGCAACACGACACAAGTTGAATTAAAAGATGTCACACAATGACTGCACCCAAAGTCGGGGGAGGCAGAAATCTGGAAAGGCATAAAAAAAGAAGAAGGCAAAACCCACCGGCTGCGTTTGCTGTGTGGAGCGGTGCAGCTCCGCCGGACAGCGGGAGTCACGAGGACCCACGAGATCTCACGAATTCACGCATAATCGCGCGATATAACAAGATGTAGTTTCTATAAACAGAACCACAAAACCAGAGGAGTAGTAGGAAGACATCTGGGTGCACCTCCATGATTAACATCTCCTCGTCCATGGTGTCAACGGGGTGAAATGACGTCTGAAAACCTCTGACCTGTTGACTTCAGGCCTGCCTCCGCCCATTATGACGTTTTGAAGGTGTAGTGCAGGGAAATATGATCCGCCGTGAACACTGTGTATTTTATTTTGAAAATAAACTGGATGTTTTATTTTGTTTTTGTGCACGACTTCCTGCCCCGCACAATCTGCTCTGTGCTGAATTGCTGCGTTGTGCTCCGGCGTCCGGCAAAAATAGAAGTCCTGTGTATCTGTTGCGGAGGGCTCCGGAGCGCCGCAGCTGTGACGGAGCCGGAACGCAGCACAGCTGCAGCCGGTGGAAACACACACATTGACTAGAACTGAAACGTGTCGGCTCCGCTGACGCTTTGGAGCGCTGACGCAACCAACACGCATCTGGTAGAATTTGGGGGTCAGCCCTTCCTCACCTCACTCTCTCTGTTTATCAGACCACAAATGAGACCAGAATTAGCGGCTAGCCGCCCCACACTCCCTCCGCCTCACTCCCCGCCACTCTGGACTGCTTCTCCAAGAGGAGAGAGGGCAGCAGCTCCTTCAGTCCGCACTTGTAATGGCTTAAATTCAACCAACAAACCTCCCCCAGTGCCATGTGTCACAGCAGGCTGGTGTCTAGCAACAGCACCAGGTCTGACTTGTGTAACAGCAGCAACAGAAAGTTTGCTGATCTGTCGGGGAGTCAAGGATGTCTGGTCCCCCTGAGCTGGGCATTGCATTGGCTGAATTTGGGTTGCTGGGGGTCTGTCTCTGGAGCTGCTGCCCTCTATCATCCCAGTGAGGTGGTCTGTAGCGGCGGGGAGTGAGGCGGAGGACACAGTGTTATTCGAGGCTCTAGCTGTTGGTAGCGACATAAATGTGACATTAAGCAGCAGCTGGTATCGTTTGGCCTCTGTAAGCAGAAGACGAGACCATAAGCAACATTTTCTCTCCATCTCTGAAACATTTCGCTGATATTGGGTGTGGTTACATGATGGCTTCTCATTCAGAATGAAATAAATCTGAATGAAATCATTCTGAATTAAAGTCTTTCCAGGTAGTTTACATGAGAAATATTCATTCTGAATGAGGGTTTACACAGAGATCAGTTTAATCGCCTTTAATCGGGTCTGCACAAGGTTTGGGGCAGGGAAGGTTTCTGATTGGATAGGGCGCGGGGCGGATGTTACATGTTTACGTTTACCAGAAGAAAACACTGTAGTCCTCGCTCCGGATAACAAGATGCTTGATGCTTGTTCTTAGGCCCCGTTCAGATGTACCGTCTAAAAGCGCGTGGAAAACGCCAGCTGTGCTGTTTCCATCCTTTTATCCAAGGCGCTTTGGAGGTTGTGCTACTGTCACGCCTGCCGTTACTAAGCAACCAAAACCGCCTGTCACTCACAGGGGGAGTAAAAAAGTTACCAAGTTTATTGTTGTCTCTAATAATGAGGAAACGTGCTTAACATTTGAAGGACATTGGAAATGTTTATCCTTGCAAGAAAATGTTATGAGCAAACATTAACGTCAGAACAAACTACTCAGCTGCTAGCTTAGGACAACCGTTAGCCATAAAAACAGCATATCATCATGCTCACCAGTTATCCCAAGCTCTGAGCTGATAATTCTCCAGGCGGTGTTCCTTCTGTTGGAGTCAAAGTAGTATGACGAAGACAGGTCATATAACTCTGGGTATCCCTGGACAAAAACGATCAGTCGCTCCTCCGTTGCTTGCTGCCTTTCACACCACCGTATGTTGTGAAGTCCGTTGGACGGAAAGGAAGAAGCAGGTCCGAGGAGCTGATTGGCTAATTCTTATCACATGACATGCAGTGCGCTTGCTGCATTCGAAAAAGTTGAGATTTTTCCATCTCTGTGCGCCGCGCACGCGCACGAAAAAACAGGCGTGTCGCACCGAATGTGCGCTGCTACGGCGTCGCTTTGGATTGTGAGCGTGCTTTACGCACGTCTACATTGAAACTAATGGATTTGTGCGTGCAAAAGACGCTACATCTGAACGGCCCCTTAGTGCCTTTTTGGGGCTTGTTTTGCTTATATTCTTGAAGCAGCAGTACGACAACAACCTTGTTCTGCTAATGCTTCGTCTGTTGAGGAGGAGAAGGGAGGTAGAAGGTCGAAGAAGGGAGACAGAAGACCGTGCTGTGGAGAATGGAAACTGCTGAGTGCAACGAGTCCGACTGCTCTATCTCAGCCCGTTGCTATGCGCGCTATATACGTCATGGCGCCAGAAGGGCAAGGAAACGAGCATGTGCAGAAAGACTGGAATCGCTGGAATCAGGTAGGAGGTGTATACAAGACAGAAAAATTTTTCCATTCGGGTTCTGAAAAGGAATATTCCACCCCTGTGCACCCGATTAGATTTTCATTTGGGTTGAGGTGTTTACAAGGAGCATTTCTTTCAGGTAGGGCTTCCAACCCGAACGCAAAAGGAATACATGGCTCCATGTAAACGCACTGAGACGTTTAATTTTCTCTATTGTCAGACTCTCCTCTTGATCAGCCTGTCTTCCTATTTTGTGTTGCTATGCAGTGTAGGTACGTGTTCCCAGTGCTGCAGGATTCTCTTCCATTGAATCAGTCTTTGACCACCTGAGGGGATGTGCATGCTCATCTGTATCTGTAGAACAGCCAACAGGAACGCTCCCACTCAGCACTGACCTGTGATTGGCCAAAGTCTTGTATCACAGATTTTTTGAAGTCTGAAAATAGATCCAAGAGGAAGTGCAGAAGTCTAGTTTTCTCTCAGTCCACTTAAATGACAATATGCACAAAGGTTATTTCTGCCCAGTGATGCCAAAACAAAACTGCCTACTCCAGCTTTAAACACACAGATGGATTAAATTCATCTTGTTCCACCTTCTCTAATCACCAGTTAGCATCTCCTCTGCACAGTGTTATTTCTCTCTTTATTGAAGAGTGTGGTTTTTCAATTTGAGAGAAAGATTAATTAATGTCACTTTCACATTTTCTTTTCTTTTCCTCAGACTCCTCACACTCACATCGCCCCTGCTTACACTCACATTTGCTCTGCTCCTGCTCAGACTGTAAGATTTCACTCTGACGTGTTGCTGCTCTCAGATTTCCTGCGCTCCAGCGTGAGCTGCACTGCTCGCACTCAAGCTGCTTCTGCTCGCTCATGAATCGTCTGCTCTCAGATCTCCACTCTGCTCTTGGATTTTTTTTGTCCAACAACCTTATAACAATCCCTGAACCAGCAGAAAGCCAGGTGTAGTGTTGACCAATGAAATGATCCCTGCCTCGATGCAGACATGTTCGCTTCAGTGGTTACTCTTTAACCAGGTTCACTCCCGCCCTCCATGGCTTTATCAGTGTACTTTCTTTGTTGTCTTCATGACTTTTGGCACTAAAGGACAGTAAATAAACACCAGTGCTTGTACGGTTTTACTATAATATCGAACTACATTGAGTGTAATAAGCCTCGTTTCCACCGAGCAGTTCAGTTCAGATCAGTTCAGTTCAGTCGCTTTGTTTCTGTCTCCACAGTGTAAAGTTGTGGATGGTCCCAACAGAAGCGTTCCTTAGCGTCCCCATGTTTGGTCCCCCCTCTGTTGGGGTACCTAGCACACAGATCTGGTACTAAAAGGTGGAGCTAGAAACCCTGCAGTCTGATTGGTCAGTAGAGGACGCTCACTCTGGTTTTATGTAACCTCTGTTCATACATCAGTAAACTACAACTATAAAATGAAAGAGAAAAAAATAACTTCATTCACTGGGCCGACTGCCGGCAACTTTTAAGGTGGAACTCATACCAAAAAGAGCAGTGTTTCCCCTGTATGCAACTAGCAGCGGTGCACCGGCGTTTACAATTCTCCTCTGCTCTCTGCATCACGCACGGCGGAGTTTCGCCCCGATGCACACACACACACACACACACACACACAGACAAAGCGCACACACACAGGTGAGCACACTAGAGCACGGCTCAGACCGCATTTTCCTGAACGAAGACGACCCGTCCCGAGTCTGAGACAGTTATAACCGAGCACAGCACTAATGGAGCGGAGCGTGTGTTGCGTTCGGGCGTTGTCAGGTAAATAACAAATTCCGGCACTTGAATAGGCCATAGCACAACACAGCAGCATGTCAAGTTGGCCGAACCTGAGCGAAATACTGTGAAACCGATATGATTTTTTCTTAAAACTGTGATATGAACATTTTGTCATACCGCCCAGCCCTGCTTGAAGTTGATTGTTTTCAACGTAGACGTGCAGCAATCCCGTTCAAACAGTGATGGCGTCACAGAGCACATGCATTCCCGAGCGCCTATTTTTCAGGGCGAAACAGCTCATCCTGAAATAAACAGAGTTCAGTTTGGAAAGCAGATACCAGAGCTTCACATCTGTCCCTCAAACATTAGTGGATTCCAGAGAAGAGAGGTCAAGTTTTCAGATAGGAAAAGACAGCGACTGCACAAGTGGTGGAAAGTAATTAAGTACATTTATTCAAGTACTGTACTTCAGTATAAATCAAAGGTGTGATATTGGTACTTTAACTGCAGTAAAGGATCCGAATACATCGTCCATCACTGTAACTGCTCCTGTTCAATGTCTAATAAAGGGTTACAGAAATGTTTGAGGCTGTAGAAGTGTTTGAACACACACACACAAACACACACACACACACACACACACACACACAGTCATGGAGCCCCAGAGGAGCCTAAAACCATCAACTGGCTTCAAAGAGTAGCGTGGTTTCCATGACAACTGTCATAAAAAAGCAATTAGAAAGTGATTTAAAAGCTGATTGGCCGCTAATGGTTTGACAAGAGAGAACAGAAAACTGCTGGTTCAGAGAGAGATTGTGTGTGTGTGTGTGTGTGTGTGTGTGTGTGTGTGTGTGTTTGACTGAAATCGTACTTTAGTCAAAGAAAACTTTATTTCCATTTGCAATATTACGTATATTTATGGCTCTGTTCTGTGGCCTCTCCACCCTTCCATGCACCTACGTGGAAAGCCTGAGGCAAAGAGAGCAAAACTCTCTGCCCTTCCACGTGCCTACGTGGAGAGTCTATATGTTCTGTTCACTCCAAACGCTATGCAAAATTTCACATGGCGTCACTTGCGTGAGTTTGAATGCTAGAATATTTTGTGTTGACTCTCTTCATACACACGTGAAATCACTGAATCGATGAATGAACTTCTGCCAGTACGTCCTGGGCATCATACGTCCCTGGAGGATCTCAATGCTTATTGGTTATCATGGTTCACATCTGCTGCTGAAGACAGCTAGCACAATGACCTTGAGGCCTGCACTGCAAGTAAAAGAAAACAGGACCACGCTTCTCCTCAATGAAATAAATACTCGTGAAGATGAAAGATATACACACTGCACCCTTGTAGTGATGCTCAACATTCCAAGGTTTTTGAAAATTAAATTAAATTACATGTTTTAGCTCTTTATCAGGAAGTGGGTGCACACAACATACTGATACAGTCAATTAAAAATGCATTCATAACTTTGTGTATAGGCCCAGTTGCATATTGCCACAATAATGTGTAGTTATCACAAGATCCCATGGCAGATAGGAAAAGACAGCGACTGCACAAGTGGTGGAAAGTAATTAAGTACATTTATTCAAGTACTGTACTTCAGTATAAATCAAAGGTGTGATATTGGTACTTTAACTGCAGTAAAGGATCCGAATACATCGTCCATCACTGTAACTGCTCCTGTTCAATGTCTAATAAAGGGTTACAGAAATGTTTGAGGCTGTAGAAGTGTTTGAACACACACACACAAACACACACACACACACACACACACACACAGTCATGGAGCCCCGGAGGAGCCTAAAACCATCAACTGGCTTCAAAGAGTAGCGTGGTTTCCATGACAACTGTCATAAAAAAGCAATTAGAAAGTGATTTAAAAGCTGATTGGCCGCTAATGGTTTGACAAGAGAGAACAGAAAACTGCTGGTTCAGAGAGAGATTGTGTGTGTGTGTGTGTGTGTGTGTGTGTGTGTGTGTGTGTGTGTGTGTGTGTGTGTGTACAGCGCTGATGATGATTTGCAGATTTACTGGGGCACAAATATACAGAGGAGTGCAGCGACTCAGCCAGGAAAACACACTCTCTCTCTCTCTCTCTCTCTCTCTCTCTCTCTGTCTCTCTCACAAGCGCGCACACACACACACACACACACACACACACACACACACACACACACAGTGGTGTTCACGCTGGGTTGGTGGTTGTACGGAGCTGGCAGGGAGGCAGGCAGCTGCAGTGAGGAGTGTTTTAATCCTCAGATCTGCAGGAAGACTCTCAGTGAGCTGGAGGCCTGCGGGGAGCTGAGAGAAGGTCACAGGTTCAATACCCGTCGTCACCGTCAGCAGATGGGATAAAAACACTCCTGATAAAAACACCTACAGCTGCAAACTGACCATGAACTGTAACAGTCCTCTGTTATGTCAGTTTAGGCTCTGTGTCCACACGACTACACTGGTCCTACGAACAGACTCGTTCTTCAGCTGTACGTACAAGTTAATCTGTGTTAATCACCTGGGAGCAGTGTGAGACATTATGAGACATTATGAAACATTATGAGACATTATGAGACATTATGAGACATTTTAAGACATTTTAAGACATTATGAGACATTATGAGACATTATGAGACATTGTGAGACATTATGAGACATTATGAGACATTATGAAACATTATGAGACATTATGAGACATTGTGAAATATTATGAGACATTATGAGATATTATGAAATATTATGAGACATTATGAGATATTATGAAATATTATGAGACATTATGAGACATTGTGAGACATTATAAGACATTATGAGACATTGTGAGACATTATAAGACATTATGAAATATTATGAGACATTATGAGATATTATGAAATATTATGAGACATTATGAGACATTTTAAGACATTTTAAGACATTTTAAGACATTATGAGACATTATGAGACATTGTGAGACATTATGAGACATTATGAGACATTATGAAACATTATGAGACATTATGAGACATTGTGAGACTTTTTAAGACATTATGAGACATTGTGAGACATTGTGAGACATTATAAGACATTATGAAATATTATGAGACATTATGAGATATTATGAAATATTATGAGACATTATGAGACATTGTGAGACATTATAAGACATTATGAGACATTGTGAGACATTGTGAGACATTATAAGACATTATGAAATATTATGAGACATTATGAAATATTATGAGACATTATGAGACATTATGAAACATTATGAGATATTATGAAATATTATGAGACATTATGAGACATTATGAGACATTGTGAGACATTGAGACATTGTGAGACTTTTTAAGACATTATGAGACATTGTGAGACATTGTGAGACACAAGACATTATGAGACATTGTGAGACTTTTTAAGACATTATGAGACATTGTGAGACATTGTGAGACATTATGAGACATTATGAGACATTATGAAACATTATGAGACATTATGAGACATTGTGAGACTTTTTAAGACATTATGAGACATTGTGAGAGATTATAAGACATTATGAGACATTGTGAGACATTATAAGACATTATGAAATATTATGAGACATTATGAGATATTATGAAATATTATGAGACATTGTGAGACATTATAAGACATTATGAAATATTATGAGACATTATGAGACATTATGAAACATTATGAGATATTATGAAATATTATGAGATATTATGAGACATTGTGAGACATTGTGAGACATTATGAGACATTGTGAGACTTTTTAAGACATTATGAGACATTATGAGACATTGTGAGACATTGTGAGACGTTATGAGACATTGTGAGACTTTTTAAGACATTATGAGACATTGTGAGACATTGTGAGACATAAGACATTATGAGACATTGTGAGACTTTTTAAGACATTATGAGACATTGTGAGACATTGTGAGACATTATGAGACATTATGAGACATTGTGAGACTTTTTAAGACATTATGAGACATTGTGAGACATTATAAGACATTATGAGACATTGTGAGACTTTTTAAGACATTATGAGACATTGTGAGACATTATAAGACATTATGAGACACTGTGAGACTTTTTAAGACATTATGAGACATTGTGAGACATTGTGAGACATTATGAGACATTATGAGATATTATGAAATATTATGAGACATTATGAGACATTGTGAGACATTGTGAGACATTATAAGACATTATGTAATATTATGAGACATTATGAGATATTATGAAATATTATGAGACATTATGAGACATTGTGAGACATTATAAGACATTATAAGACATTATGAAATATTATGAGACATTATGAGACATTATGAAACATTATGAGACATTATGAGATATTATGAAATATGAGACATTATGAGACATTATGAGATATTATGAAATATTATAAGACATTATAAGACATTATGAGACATTGTGAGACATTATAAGACATTATGAGACATTATCGGACATTGTGAGACATTGTGAGACATTATGAAATATTATGAGACATTATGAGCTCTTGGGCACAGATACACAAAATGGTCAACCACCTCTACTACACAGCAGCAACACACAATCAGTGTGTTTAGATGACGTTAGAGAAAATGGATTTATTCTGTCAGTCTGACTGAAACCAGACTTTTGAAATCCATGTAAACATGTTAGTTTGACTGAAATCGTACTTTAGTCAAAGAAAACTTTATTTCCATTTGCAATATTACGTATATTTATGGCTCTGTTCTGTGGCCTCTCCACCCTTCCATGCACCTACGTGGAAAGCCTGAGGCAAAGAGAGCAAAACTCTCTGCCCTTCCACGTGCCTACGTGGAGAGTCTATATGTTCTGTTCACTCCAAACGCTATGCAAAATTTCACATGGCGTCACTTGCGTGAGTTTGAATGCTAGAATATTTTGTGTTGACTCTCTTCATACACACGTGAAATCACTGAATCGATGAATGAACTTCTGCCAGTACGTCCTGGGCATCATACGTCCCTGGAGGATCTCAATGCTTATTGGTTATCATGGTTCACATCTGCTGCTGAAGACAGCTAGCACAATGACCTTGAGGCCTGCACTGCAAGTAAAAGAAAACAGGACCACGCTTCTCCTCAATGAAATAAATACTCGTGAAGATGAAAGATATACACACTGCACCCTTGTAGTGATGCTCAACATTCCAAGGTTTTTGAAAATTAAATTAAATTACATGTTTTAGCTCTTTATCAGGAAGTGGGTGCACACAACATACTGATACAGTCAATTAAAAATGCATTCATAACTTTGTGTATAGGCCCAGTTGCATATTGCCACAATAATGTGTAGTTATCACAAGATCCCATGGCACACCTGGATTTGCATCACAGCACACCAGTGTGCCATGGGAAACAGTGGCGTAGATGACCTGACATGACTCTGACCAATTCTGGGTAGGTGAGGAGAAGCAATTGTTCCCAGAGCTGGTTAACTGAATAACATAAAAACAGCAGCTTAAGTGACAGGAAGTACCTTTTAGTGTGTATGGGAAAGCTTGTGGGTGTGTCAACAGATGCTGACGCTACTCAAACACAAGAAGTGTGTGCTCTAGAGAAAGGATCAGCACTCAGTGAATAACCTCCTAAGCCCTATGATAAGCTATTATGGCAAGGCTTAACTATACAAACCAGTGAGCAGTGATAACTAGCATGTCTTTGGGGTCATCAGGTGGGAACCTCCTTTCACCAGTGTTTCGTCTAGTTGGTCCCACGACACCTCCAGGAGGCTAGACAGTGATCTCTGGCGTCCCAGAGACACTCCCCTAATGCCAGGTCTCACTGCTCCCCACACCAACCCAACAACCTCCTTTACCTTACTTACACATGGCTTTCTCAGCCCAAACAGCACTGCCACCTTCAACAAACACAGGCTCCGTACATGCGAGCTCCAGGTAGAGACAGTGCTGATACTACCTTTCCTAGCACATTCACCATACTCTATCTCACACACTACATAGCATAACTCCAATATAAGCTAAAGTTAAAGGAGATAGATAAACTCACAGGATCAACAAACACACTCACTTTGCAGCATGGCCTCAAACAAAAGGGATTCAAATAGGCCACTCCCACACTTAAATAACCTTCCTCTTCCTGGATTTCCTCCTGAGAGGACTGATTGGTGGATCTGTCCACCTGATCTCAAGGAGTTATCAGAGCGATAGATAAGAACAGAGTGGCGACAGCCTTTGATGTCGCCGCCAGAGCGGTCACGTGGTTCATGTAAGCCTCAATAGCTCCAAACACAGCCTCCGCTGTCATGTTCTTCTACGGGACAGACAGCAGTGAACTCGCTTTTGAACGGTAAATATTAAAATAAACCGTACACAGGTACATTTACAACTCTTATTGAATTACTGTGTATACATCAATGTCAGTTACGTGTATTGAGTGGCTGGATGACAACTAAAAGTGGAATTAGACAAGTTTTTCTATGTGTTTTTTTTTTTTTTTTTTGGAGTGAAAGCTTTGTGTTAGCTTCAAGGACTGCAGATAAATTAGCAACTAAACTGTAATCTGGTGCAATGCATCGCTTATGTAGCTACATGAGATTAATGTAGGCTATCTGTGAATACTCCCTGACATTGGACAATGATGATAAATGATGGTTTTCAGTTAAACATTTTATGTATTTAAACGATGAATGTGACAATAAGAGCAATTGTGTGTCTGTGAGAACAAAACAAAATTATAAGACAATGCATGAAGGCTCTTACATCACAGAAAATGATAAATCTGGCATTAAGGAAGAACAAGTTTATTTAACAGAGATCATATTCCAGCATTAGGACAGCAGAACAAAGGTGGAGCTATGAAATGGTTAAAAAAGCCATATGAGATTTACTGCAGGTACAACTCTTCAAGTTGTGGTTGGACACACTGGAGGAGCTGGTGGAGAGATGCACACTGAAGACGTTCAAGGCCATCATGAATAATCCGGGTTATCCACTCCGCAACACCTTGATGAAACAAAAAACAGTGGTGGACGGCTCCTCTCTCTTCAGTGCAGGACAGAGAGATACAGAAGATCCTACATACCTACAGCCATCACGCTTTTTAATTCTTTTGCAAATAATAAATGAGCTGACAGACAATTGAATAAAGTTATTCTTATTGTTATTATTCTTATCTGCCATTCACATCTTTAGTGAAGGACCCAATGATGGTCTGAGATACCTGGTTGAGGAATAGCAACAGTCAGCATTATAACAGCCCTGAGAGGTATTCCAGAGGTTCAACAAACTTTCAGTCTAACAATGAACTCTGAATATGGGAAACTGAGTATTCAGTTCTGGAACAGCTGATCTGACGTCATTCCACACTTAAAACAACATAAACATGAACACTCCATACAGTAGCTCCATTTGCACATAATGCTATGGCCAGATTGGCTGGATCCTATTTCCTGTCCATATTTAAAAAACTGATGGCTTGTGGAATAATCCATTGCAGAGTGAACCGGGTAATGTCATGGATAATCTACAGGCATCTTCATCTATTGCTAAAAAAATAAACTTTATGTACATGTTGTTAGTCCAGGAGTGTGGCAGATGATTTGTTTCACATAAAGATACAGTTTTGTTTAATTGGAGTGGAGTGTACCCTTAAACAGGAGATGAAAGTAGGTGCTAATGCAAAGGCAGCATAAATGCATATTAACTGCAACAACACCTTGTTATTATTACAGAGAATGAGCGAGAAACTGAGGCAGAATCTGAAAATGAAAGGGAAGTACCAGGAGGCAGTATGCAGATAGAGGATGAAGGAGAGGTCAGCAGACTTCCAGGGGCCAGTCAGTCAGGGGCTGCCACTGAAGAAGCCACTTTGACAGGGGAAGGTGATCCAGGGACCAGTGTGCTAGGGGCCAGTCATGACAGGGCGAGTGTGGAGGACCTAAGGAAGCAACTTAGGGTGGAGACACTCCTAAGAAAGAGAGCAGAGAGGGCTCTAGCACAACAAAAGAGAATAAATTTGGGATTAAAAAAAAGTGACTCAGCAAAGGGTGGTCAGTTTGTTCCCATCCCTGGAGCTGGAAAAGGCATAGCTTTAGGAACAGCAAACCCTGCAAGAAGAAAACATGACACACACAAACACAACTAAGAAAAGGAACAGCCACAAAATAATTTGCTGCTCATGTAATTTCTAGCTGCCTCACTTGTGGAGTCTTTTGACAGCAGAAACTTCACAGGGCTCTTTCAGGATCACCTAAACGACACAATTTAAAATAATTAAACTCAACGTTCCATATAAACATGTAATATTTCTAAATCAGAGGTAAATAATATCATTAATTCAGTGGTAACAGGTGTTGTGATGTACTCCCGTAGTGTTTCAACCACTGTGCAATGTTTTGGTCTTGGACGGTTAAGTTTATGAATGTAACATTCAAAGACAAGCTGAAACAGCATGTTTAAGCTGTCTAGCCTCTATAGTGTGACTGTGACATAGTTCCAAGTTAAACATAATATATGCCTTAAATGCTGACAGAAGTAGTGGTCCTATTTTAGTCTGTCATCCCACGGCATACATTTAAACAGGAATTATGAGATAATAACACTCTTATGTAAACATTAAACGAATACACCGTACGTAACGTTAGGTATTTGATAAAGGCTCAGGCAGAAGTATGTGCTAACACATCCTATTAACGTTACCCTTAGCTAACACCGTCAGGTTCGGATGATAAAATCTAAATCAAACCTGTTAGTAATCATCCCAACTATATGTGATTTCTCTGTGATTCATTAATCAAACAGGAACACCACAAATGTCAGGTGCTAAACCTCCAGAGCTGGCGACGTCGAGCTAACGAACTAGCAGGCAATGGCTGAAAACCAATCATAATTCCTGACTCAAAAAAACATAATTACATTGTGAACATACAAAAAAATTGATATCTACATAATAAAGGACCTCTGATATAATAAACACATCTAATGACTTAAAATTGGTCGATATTTCATCACCTTACCTCAGGAGTTTCTCGTCATGCTGCCATTGAAATAAACGGGTCCGACTCCACGGGAGGAATGTTAGAACTATAGAGGGCTCCATAACCCGTTCTGTCCGCCATGTTTTACAACGGAGTCCTGTGGGAGTGTCGCCACTTTGTTGTTATCTATCGCTCTGGGAGTTATGTATTGTCACGACCAATTATTCAGCTTTCTCTCGATTAAACCCTCAAATGTCCGATCCTGTGTGTTTTGAGTCTCTTTATTCCACAACATAACGCCATTCACGTTCATTAGTTGTAAACAGATTAGTTCAGTTTACTATTGGCTCAAAGTCTGGAAACAAACAGCTGATCAAACCCAGCATTAAGTGTGTGTGAATGTCAGATTGTTTCGGAAAGTTACAGAAATGAATCCAGTCCCCACACTGGGACGATGGGGTGGGCTGTGAGCATACTGGCTCCTTAAAAACTGGTTGTCAGTGAGTTGAGTTTATCTTACAGCTGGATCCAGGTCAGTGGTAGGAAGAGGGGAACGCATCATGTCAACGATGGTCCTCATAAATGTGCGTGTTGTTCCTGCTGTTCATCAGTGATCTCAGGACTAACGAGCTCCAACAACAATGCACTGTAAGCACTTTACACACTTTGCACACTCACATTATACACTACAGAGTGTGTGTGTGTGTGTGTCCACATCTTCAGCTCTCGTAAAAACCAAAGACATCAGAACAGAAGTTGTTTATAAGACGTCATTTTAACAGAAGAATGATCCACTCGGACACGTTTTCTAAAGACATCAACACGATCTTCAGTCATCTTTTAGCCACCCTGTCAGCTGTTCCCCACCTCAACAGATCTAATTAAAGACTCCTGTTTTCAGATTCAGCAAGGAGAGAATAATCCAACAGGGACACGAGCGTAAAGCCCGTCACTCCCATCACTCCTCCTGATGAAAACTCTTTCTGTCCACTCAACAGAGCGATAGTTTTGGTGGTATTCCTGCTGAAAGACAGTCTGTCCTTTCAGCTCCTCTCAGCTGCTGCTGCTGAAAGGAGATCAGGAAACACAACAACTCATTCAACTCCTGAACAAAAGAATGTGCAGACTTTAAAATCAAAATAGAAACCGTTATAAAGCCGCAGTTTCTCTATCAGGCTTACTGATAAACAACAGCAGCAGAACAGAAGTCAGAGTGGGTGTGCAGCAGATTGGACGAATGACTGTGACACAGCTAAAAGACAAGATTATAATTCTAATATTGATTCAGGATGTCCTGACACACACTCTCTCTCTCTCTCTCTCTCTCTCTCTCTCTCTCTCTCTCTCTCCACTTCTTTTCTGTTCAATCTGTTCATTAAAGGCGAAAAATGCCAAAAACTAATCTGTTCTGGCATCAGTTTTAAAGGATAAAGATATGCTGCACCGCTCAAAATGTCCAGTTCATCTGGTCCTTTACTGACATTTAGAGCAGATCCTCTGTGTTCAAAGGTTTTGCCTGCAACAGAAGGGAAAGCTGGTTTGTTTAAGAGTCCAGAAAGCTTATAAATAGTGCGATGAAGTTTTCTCTGGACTAGAAGTGCTATGTGAAGCTGGTAGAAATCACCAGGTGCCACACACAGACTCAAGAAGTAGCTCTGGCACCGTGGTTCATTTTTATTACCCAATCACAGATTAGGTTGCCCAAAAAAATAAAAAAATATTAGCATTGTATATTTCTGCAAACCGCAGATATGTTACATTTGTACTGCGTGTTTTAACAACACTGTGGTCAACTGTGGTTAGGTTTAGGTCCCAAACCTGGAGCCTAAAGAGCCGATGGAAAAATAGCAACAGGTTGCTATGAAACACTTCTGTTTGGAGCCTAAAAAGTAAATGGATAAATGGTGACACGTTGCTACAAACACCGACATTAGGAGCCTTAAAAACTAATGGAAAACAGTGATAGGCCGCTACAAAACAACTCATTATGTGGAGACGTGTTGCTACAAAACATCCACAATTTGAGCTTAAAAAGCTGCTGGAAACAGCAATGACGAGCTAAAACACAACTGGTTTTGGTGTTTCTTGGTGTTAAACCTTGGTTTGCAGTAAAGTGCAATGCCAACATAATCTCCTGGCGACTGGGCTGGGAAGAGAGGGTTTGTCGGATGGGTCAAGCAAACACTGGACTTTCAGCTGGGAGACTGCTGTTCATGTCCCTGATAAAAACCAAAGTTAATGTTGTAAATTTCTTAACTAAGTAAGCACATCGGACGGTTCATGACTCCCCGATGGCCTTTAACTCCTGATAATGGACACCCTGTCAGACATAATCCCTTCCATACATCACATGACATATTTTTTAAATTAAGTGAAGTTACAAAACACATGTACTTAATTAACCCAAACAATGATCTCCTTTCTAAACCTAACCAGTTGTTTTGTTGCTTATGGAGTTAGATTTGTGTCTTTATTACATGCGAGAAAATAAAAAATAAAAATAAAATAAATATTAGTGAGAAAAAGTTTTCACACTGATAGCAAAAAGGAATATATAATTTTGTAAGAATATAAAAACAATAATTTGAGGTTTAAAAAATGATTTCCGAGAAGAAAAACTCTCTCAAAAACCCTTTTTTTACTCTCAAATATTTTTTTGTGATCAGTGTGAAAACATTTTCTCTCTCTCAAAAAAAAATGTTTCTCTCAAAACATTTTTCTTCTCTCTCTCAAAACCTAAGTCTTTGCTCTCGTGTCAGGATTTTTTTTTGCTGCAAAAATAATGTGGTGGGCGGGGCCACGTTCCCATTGGCCAGTCTCAATCGAATTGACAGCTGGGTGAGTTTTTATCTTTGGAAATCCTTTTTTAAACCTCAAATAATTTTTTTATATTCTATGACAAAATACTTTCTCTCAAAACTTTTCTTAGTCTCAAATATTATTATTTTTTGCTATCAGTGTAAAAACTTTTTCTCTCAAACATTTTTTTTTTTCTCATATCATTTATTTTCTCGCATGTAATAAAGACACAAATCTAACTCCATAGTTGCTGAGGCCCAAAGACGTGGTTGAAACCTCAGTTTTCTGCGGACATGGAAGTTTATTTTGAAAGAGCACGTAATGAGTGAAAATTGACACACTGTCCCTGTTTGTCCAAAACTGACAGTAACGGGAACCTAAAGCATCATAGCTTGAAGCATAAGTGACCAAGCTGCCGTATTTGATGTGTTGGGAGTGGAAACATTACATTTTACTGTCGTTGCTTTGTGAAGATTCTGCAGAGAGCAAGACTTCTAAAAACATTTGATTAAACAAAAAAAGTTGCTCAGGGTTATCCAGGGTTTACAGATTGGCAGGTTGGAAACCACTGGCTCCAAACAGACAGGCTGGCTGTGTCTAAAGTTCAAACATAGTCCTAACAGCACCTGTAGAGATCACCTCTCAACACGCTGTATCTCGTTTGTTCACTCTGCACCAGCACAAGGGTTAACACAACAGTTTGCTCATTTTATGTGGAACTTTTTCTCTCTGCACAGTGACTTTGCAGTAAAACCACAAATTGTCTCTTTTGTATTTCTGTTTCTGATTGGATTTAAACCAACACGATATAACATGCTAATTAGCGAGCTTTAGAGCTGCTGCTAATCCTGCTGTTTACAGTCTTTATGCAAAGCTAAAATAATTGTCTGCTGGCTGGAACTTCACTCTCAGCGTAACGACATGAGAGCAGTATCAATCTGAACATCTAACTCTCAGCAAGAAAGCAAATCTCCCAAACTTAACTCAAAGTTCGAACTCATTTACAAGTAAGTGCCAAAAGCTGTGTTTCCACCCTTCCTGCAGTTTCCAGGACATAAGAACGTGATTTGGTACCAAATGCAATCAAACAGAACAACAGAGGACAGTAATTCTGCACTTGTGGTTCAGAGCCGCAGCCTTAAAGAACAAAATGAGTTTCAAAACCCAGCGAGAGTCAGTTTCTTTACTACATCTGACTCACAACATGGAAATTCATCACAGCATGGCTGCACCTGGAAATTGGGCTCATGGCAGGGGTGCAGCGCTCCCCTCCAGTATTCAGTATGGAAATGGGGGTGATCATTAGGACATCAAATTGGATTGCAGAAGACGAAAAGCTGGAAGGAATTCACAACTGTGGCTCTGACTGCACTTTGTACAAAAAAGCTTGTGCTTGACAGATTGAATTACATCCCAAAATGGGGGAGGATTAAAGTCATGCAAATCAAGAGGCGATGCTGTAATGAAGGGGGAACTGTCAGACAAAAGATCCTCCGCTGACAAAAAGGAAAATCTAACAATGCTGAGAGCTTAAGAAGATGAAATGTAAATGTTACAAATGAAGAATAAGTTCAGGTGAAGACAGAACATGGTGGTTTACAGGACACGCAGAGCTCCAGGCTTCATTTAAAATAACATCTATTTTCATCACTTTTAAAAAACTGGATCTTTTTGGTTTATAGTTTTGGATGTCTGTCCTCCTGCTTCTATAACATGTTAGTCACTAATCACCACTGAGATCTGAAGATGAGCTGACGGCTTTGTGTCTGAAGGCTCAGCAGGAAATCACTACATGAGCCATCAGACAGGTTTAAAATGACTCCAGTTTACCCAAAGGATCTAAACCGGGAGGTTTCACAGCCTGCGAGACCCTCAACACCCTCAGTCGTCCAGAAGACCCGACATAGATGAGACATTCTGAGCTTTATTGACATCAAAATAAATTGTGCAACATGAACAGTTGCTGCTCCTGTTTTTATTCTGTCTTGTCCCATAACACCACCACCTTAGTTAACTTTTCAGACAACACACACACGGTGGGGTGATCACCCAAGGCGACGTGTCTGTCTACTGAGGTCATGAGGCTGACAGAGTGGTGCGCAGAAACCTCACTCTCAATATTAAGAAAACAAAAGAACTCATAACTGATTTCAGGAAGAAGCAGGACGTCCACTCACCACTGCACATCAACAGGCCGAGGGTGGAGAAGGTGAGCAGATTTAAATTCCTCGGCACACACATTTCAGAGGACCTCAAATGGATGACAGACACAGAGGTGCTGGTCAAGATGGCACAAAAGCAGCTGTACTTCCTGGACGCTCAGGAAGGTGAACCTGTCACAACAGCTTCTGCTGAGAGTGTCCTCACATACGGCGCCCTGTGTGGTACGGTAGATAAAATGTCTCTGTAGAGAATCAGAAAACCTGCACAGAACATCACTCACCAACAGCTACCTGCCCTGGACGACACCTTCACCTCCAGGTGCAGAAAACATCCTGACAGACCTCCTGACATTCATGAACAGAACTGTAGAATCTTACGGGACGCACACGCCGCTTTCTCAGGTGAAAGTCGTGTTTGTTGGACCCATCCACCGCCCCACCTGCCTGCCCCACTCGGACTTTAGCTGCCTTAACTTTCGTCCTTGTCCCACTGGGTTTCCCCGTCACTGTCACTGATTTTGACGACTTGCGAGTGAGACCAGGCTCATGTGTCTGTGACTTTCTCTATGACACACCTCTGGGTAAACATGTTACCTTATATAAAGAAATGGCAGTAAATCATCAGGTGTGCACGTGTCATGAAGGTGTCGTGAATCCGAAGGTGATTTTGAAGCAGCTCATGGGGATTCAATTTAAGACTAAAGATACAACCCAAAAACATAACGCCTCTGGTTGTCGGCAGATAACGATCTGCTCTGCTACATTCCTGTGACGCCATTTTAAGTCCAACCTTATCCAAACTGTCAAATTCGAGCCGTCACTTGGAAGTCTAAATGGATGCTGCACATTAAACCTCATTGCTCCATTAATCTGCCACCGTGTGCACTGCAGAGCTGCTTCAACCTGCAGATTGACAAGATAAATCTGACTCACTGCTGACTGAACAAATCATCACAGCACAGCAGCACCTGAAGGGAGAGTCGCAGAGAGCCCTGAAAAAGACATTTTTACGCTCATGATAAAGAATATCTTTTATTTCTCAGTATCCCCCATATTGTATCCCTGCTCCTTCTCTACGTGAGCTCAGGATAATGTTCATCTGAAATTTAGACATTAAAAGTGAATCAGAAATAAGATGAGACAGTTTTAATTTGTTTCATTTTTTCTGTGCAAAATATGAGGCTTTATTCAAAGACCAGGTGCAGTGGTCGGTCTAAATACAGATACGCTACTTTAGTTCATGTATGCGCAGCAGCACAAAGTCACAAAGCCACCCATATTTTGTGGCACAAACATAGCTGTAAATGAGCCACGGGTTGTTATAAAAACACAAACACAGGTGGAAATGCATCCACAGGTCACCAAAAAACATCCATGTTTGGTGGCACAAACAACCCGAAACGCAACTGTAGGTTGCTAAAAAAAGACATCCATGTGTTTTGGCACAAATGCCGCCGGTAAGGCAGCAACTGGTCACTAAAAACCTGCCGGTGTTTGTTGGTTTTGAACTGTGGTCTGCAGCTTGGCAAATGTCTCATGTCTGTCGCCTCCAAATGACCAAGTCAGCTCACATGTGTGTAATCTGAAGTACGTATTTAAAAACGTTGATATGTCACGTATGAAACATTCAAATGTAACAGATCTGTGATTTACAGAAACGTACAATGCCGTCATTTTCTTGGCGACTTGGCTGGTCACTAAGTATGAACCACATGTCATCACAGTCCATCCAATAATGGACCTATGGCTAAGCCACGCCCCCTCCACTCACCTGGACAAACTATCAACATTCAGTGAGCGGCGCTATGGCAGGTGTCACAGTACACGGCATTTCACAGGAGGCAACTGATGATTTTTGGGGACATAACGATCAGATGTCATTGAGAAGTAACCAAAAGGGCCTAAACTACGCATTGGAGGGATATATTCATCATTTTATTGTTGAGAAGGTCGATGAAAAGCTTCAATTACAAGCCAAAATTTACAGGTCACAGTGTACGCTTGTGAACCGCATCTGGTTGCCGTCACCATCAAAGACAACAAGTTAAAGTGCCACTGAAGTTAAGGTTTTTGGCTCAGAATATGAGAAAAGGATAACGGCCTTTTTACCATCTTTACCAAGAGTGTCTCTGCGTTAGTTTGGTGCTACAGTATTTACACTGAATCATTCAGCATAACGTTTGCCAACCTTTGTTATCTCTGCCATTACAGATAAGTTAATGAAGCTAAGCTCCAGAAGTTAACGTTAGCTTAACTAGAGCCCTTTGGACAACAGCTAACAATGATGTACCATCACCAAAGTACAAAACTAGAACAAAATAGGCTAATGAACTCCCAGCAAACAAGGTGACATGATGAACAACGCAGCTAGGAGCTAACGTTAGGCTAACTTTAGCTAACGTTAGCTAGAGATGTTAAAGATAACTTTATATTTCTTTGCAGCAAAGTGACAATATGTTGCCTCAAACACAATGTTGACTTACCTTAGAACAGATGTAGACATCATTGTTAATCTTATTCACGTTGAGTTGATGTTGTGGTCTAACGTTACCACACAACTTTATCCAAAGGAGACACTTTTCTCGCTTGAGATGTGGTTTAAAGTGTAAAAATACACCTGGTCGCCCAGCCTCTCAGGATACCTTGTGTCAGAGTTGCATGTACCCCATGCACACCGTTTGACCATTTTTAAACTTCAAATCTCAGAAAAAGCTCATAAAACCCAACAAACTGACTTTCTGTAATGCATTTCAATGGACGTCCAGGCAGAGAATGTCCCAGTGTATGGGAATGGCTATACGCACTGTGATTGGCTCATCGTGTTTGAGGGCGGGGCTTAGCCATAGGTCAGTTGTTGCGGTATTTTATGTATGAACAAAGTCGTGGACAGACGCATCGACTGACTAACATCTCCGTCCTTGGCTTGAAATATGTGACCAGAGGAAGCCGTGAGCGAGCAGGACTGACTGAGCAGTGCAGAAAGCTCAGGCACCACAAGTCTCAAAGTTTGAGCTGAAAACTATGAGGAGAGTTTGTTCTGACGAGGTTCTCTCTGTGTGAGGCCTGAAAGAGCTTAAAAGAATTCAACATTTAAATTCAGCAAGTTTGATACACAGAACTATAGTGTGTTTTGCTAAGCTAAGCCGCAATGCTAACCGCTGAAACCCAGCCACTGGACAAACAGACACAAAAAAAGATGTAGATCATGTTGTCTCAACATGAAAATGATAGAGAAAGAGCATAACTCCCAAATCGTGGGAGTATTCCTTTAATGAGTCTGTACTAAAACACATGATGCCACACGTGAGAGGATGTTAATTGTGTCTTAAATATGCAAACAGGAAGTTGAGAGTGAAAAAGCAAACAGAGGCTAAAGAAAGATGGAGGAGAGGAGGAAGTCTTTGAGAACAGCAGGTGATCTTTTTAATAAAGCTCCACCATTTAAACAACAACACTCTCCCGGTATATCTCCTCAGGTTTTTTTGGATCACCTGCTGCTCCTCCGTTGTTCAGGAAGTTTGTTTCAATATGGGCCAAAAAGTTTAGTGAAATCCGCTTTCATCCAAACAGTTTGAGGAAAAACATGTTCGCTCTCCAAGAAAAGAGCTTGTCAGGCTGAAGCTAAACAAATTCAGCATCTTTTCCCTTGTTGTCAGCAGAGGGTTTGTCAAGCTGTTTCCTGCTTTGCTTTGCTTTGCTTCTTATTTGCATCATGTTGAGGTGTTGCAGAGACACCACACGCACGAGGCACCATTCTGCAGCTTCAAACTTCTCCTCCGTCTCACAGGGAGATACTGTACTCTTCACTGCACCACATTTGACTGACAGCTTTAGTTGCTTCCTGTCCAGTGAAAACCACGTATCTCCAGATGTGCTGATGTTGAATGTTTGAGACAAACTGAAGGATGAAGTGTTGCTTTGTGTGTGGAGAAAATTCTCCTCCTTGAGCTGAATTAAGTGTTTAAAATCCCTTCTGGATGACATGTATCTGACAGCTGAAGGTTTTACATTCAGAAACAAGTGAGGATCTCATTCAGGTCAACACACGGTGCTGCTGGAAAGTTTGTGAACCCTCCGATCATGGTTATTGCTTTCTAAAAAAAACAACCTTATTCTCTCTTGAGAGCAGAGGCGTCCTTCTAGCATCATCTCTCCCATGAATACACACGTCTATTCATTTTTCACCTGATTGTAGATGCAGGTACATTTATCCCAAATGCTGCCAGAGAGGTCTGCAACTCTCTGCAGCTGATGTGTGGGTCGGCCTTTAGCTGAATTATTATTAATTAGCGCTGTAGTCAACCAAAGAAAATCTTGGTCGACTAAAGTCGCACATAATCTTCATCTAATCGATTAGTTGTGGAGGAAAAATCTGCACGTTATTTTTACTTGTGCGGTGGTGTGTCTGTGTCACTCTGCAGTTACACCTACAAAACACTAGTCGGTGGTGGAGGACTGTGTTAAGAGCTGTAAAGTTTAGTTCAAATCAAACTTTATTTATATAGTTGATTCAAAACACACATTAAACACATATTAAACACACGTTAAACACACATTAAACACATATTAAACACACGTCAAACACACATTAAACACACATCAAACACACGTTAAACACACATTAAACATGGCTTCACAGAGACACTTTCGAACACAAGTACGCAAACTGGTTTCACTATAACTCGCAGCATTCACAGACAAACACTTGTCTTTATCTGGACACATTTTCCCCACAAATACAACATGCTAACGTTATTAGCACAGGTCTATGGCATTTTACATTGTATAAATTAGCCTAGCGGTTAGCGATCTTTTCCTCTTCTCATATGAAGCCAGGAACAACAGCAGCATGTAACAAAGGTAACGGCACATAATTTGGCTCCATTACAGCTCACAACATTCACTGACAAAACAGCTGTCTTATACTAAACACGTTTTCCAAGCAAATACAACATGCTAACGTTAGTAGCGCCAGCCTATGGCATTTTACATTGTATACATTAGCCTAGCAGCTAGCAGACATTTCCTCTGCTCATATGAAGCCAGGATAAATCACACATGACTTAAAATGCTATTTTAGTGGAGGCTTTATTGTCTTCACAATTTATTGTTTATCTGTGAAATACAAGTAAATACAAGCTTTGTTTCCACTGAGGGAAATAGACCTTTTACACACTAACCGGAAATACGTAGACGGCGCGTAACGTGACTTCCGGTCACTAGTAAACAAAGATGAATACCGGTGTTGTGTCCCTACTGGTTTCCAATTTAACTGGTTTCCTTACCGAACAGCTGCAGATGTGCTGCGCCTCCGTCAGCAGATTCGTCACAAATTTACAAACATACACAACATATTAGTGGCGATCTTAAAGTCGCAGCCCACATCTACCACAGCGAATATGCTTCTGTCAGTGAGCACTACGTACCAGCGACATTAAAAAAAGAAATTAAAGAAAATATGATATACACAAATTTGCGTCAAGCTGGACTCGATTTCACGTCAACAAAAGACAATATAACACAAACCGCACGTCTACCTGTGTGAGCCACTGAGACTCACAGAGCACACAGCTTTCCTCAGGTATTAGTAAATGACGTCAGCATCCAGGTAACATTTTGATTTGGGCTGACCTGAGACAACTGGTTACCCTCGGCTTGCCTTGAAAGTACCCACACATATAATGTTTCTTGTTCTTTTTCCACGAGTCTACAAACATATTCAGTGCCACATTACAGTCTGCACAACACTGCACACTATGACAAAGCCTGTCATGTTTAAAGTGACGATCTAACTCGGAAAATGCTCTCAAAATACGCTTAATAATATGTAAATAAAAACCAAGCACTTATAGCCACTGGATCATTACAGAGGTGAAGCAAGGACTGACATTTACTCACGTCACTGTAACTGAGTATTTTTTGTGTACTTGCACTTTTAAAATCTAATTTGAGTGTTACATCAGTAGCCTATGTTTTAATTTCAGTATTATGCTTCGCTGCATTTTAAATGACTTCCGTGACCGAGTAAAAAAAAAAAAAGTCGGTCAAAATTTTAAAAAAGCAAACGGAACTGTATAAGCGTTAACTACCATGACACAATAACAATAGTATTACACTGTATGACAACCTGGCAGCTAGCTCTGATGGAGACATATGAGCTCTAAGAACAAACTCACAATTATGGACGCACACTAAAAGAAATGTCGCCATGGTCCGAGAGAGGTGACGTCATGCTGTTATCTCTGTCTCTACAGGTACGCAGTGAGCGAGTTAGATCGTCACTTTTTAAACATGACAGGCTTTGTCATAGTGTGCAGTGTTGTGCAGACTGTAATGTGGCACTGAACATGTTTGTAGACTCGTGGAAAAAGAACAAGAAACATTATATGTGTGGGTACTTTCAAGACAAGCCGAGGGTAACCAGTTGTCTCAGGTCAGCCCAAATCAAAATGTTACCTGGATGCTGATGTCATTTACTAATACCTGAGGAAAGCTGTGTGCTCTGTGAGTCTCAGTGGCTCACACAGGTAGACGTGCGGTTTGTGTTATATTGTCTTTTGCTGACGTGAAATCGAGTCCAGCTTGACGCAAATTTGTGTATATCATATTTTCTTTCCTTTCTTTTTTAATGTCGCTGGTACGTAGTGCTCACTGACAGAAGCATATTCGCTGTGGTAGATGTGGGCTGCGACTTTAAGATCGCCACTAATATGTTGTGTATGTTTGTAAATTTGTGACGAATCTGCTGACGGAGGCGAAGCACATCTGCGGCTGTTCGGTAAGGAAACCAGTTAAATTGGAAACCAGTAGAGACACCACACCGGCAGAGTCTACTCGACAAACAGAAGTTCTACCTAAGTTTTCTTTTTCAGATGTCATAAAAAGTGTGGAGGCACATTCAAGCACAAAAGGCAACAAGTTGAACAAGGGTTACAAATTTTTCCACGAGGAATTTGTCCACAGTTATCAAGGTAAGTAGAGAGATATCGGTTGAACTGTTAGCTACAATGACAAATCATTAGCGCGTCTACTGTAACACATAGTTTATGTAAAGTATAAGAGGATATAGCCGACCATACTAAAGCATCATACTCTGTTTTGAGTGAAGCAATATGGCATCAGATTGTTGTGTTGATGTCTTCTACGTAGCGACAATAATATTAGCCGAATGCTAATGTAGCTAACATTTTTCCCTTACATGTGTGTTTGTGTGTGATCATAGTATCAAATGTTTTTGTGAGGGCTAGATGCTTCAAATCCATGAAGAAGAACGAGGAGCCTTACAAACTAGAGGTGTGACCACAGAGAGTGCCAGTTGCCAGTTGGCATAAGCTCCAGGTTCTTATTGCTTCCTACTGTTCTTGCTGCAGTTGCAGCTCTTTCTACGGAGTTCTTACACAGCTAGAAGTGTGGAAAAGTTCACACACACTCTTGTTTGTTTGTGTGGCCTTGCCAGCCCCCAGGAGTGCTGCGTTTTATGTTATTTGATTAGAGAGGGACAAAATATATTTTCCAGCAAAAGTCACAGCCTTGACTTAGCTCTTTTTCTTTCATCTCTTTCCATACTTATTACGTATTTCATCTCTCTCTATAGGCTTTTACTTCATGTTACTGTTGACAGTGATGCAATGTTATGATATTACATATAATTATTATCTTTTGTTGTGTGTAGATATCACTGGCCACTGACAGTGGAAGTTTGATGGCTTATTCCTGCAGCTGCGTAGCTGGCAAAGGCTTCTGCAACCACGTAGTAGCCCTCCTTTACCAGACTGCACACTATTCACAGCTCAGTTTGCCGACTGTTCCAGTGATTTACAGCGCTGGCATAGACCGAGAACACAGGTGGGTGTAAGATCAGTGAAATCAAGAGTAGAATATTTTCATTTAAAGCGTTATTTTCACGATCATGTTGTGTATTCACTTTGTTTTCACATTATTTAAGGACAGGTGTTTAAGTACTGATCCACACACACACACAGTCATAGCACATCCTGCAAAGTGATCACATTTTACTCTAAATTTGAAGGGAATCCATCCTGAACCTGTGAATGACGTGGTGGTGCAAAAGCCAACGACGGTGGGCAAGAGTGGTCTTAGCTCCACATTGTACCAGGCATATTCAGGTGATAATTTATAGTCATTTTAATGTTGCTTTGAAACTATGATGCTGATTTCAATGGTTATGACTCAACCCCCTAGTGAAATGTTATATGGCAGCATTTCAGTGCCACAAAAGTTTCATAGAACAATTATTATGGTTAGAAAATAGCTTCTATTACAAAGCCATTAAACAGGAGCAGAAAGAGAGGTGTTATTAGAGTACATATACAAGTTTAAAGCAGCAGTTGATTAGACAGGCTGCAAATGCGAGTACTTGCCAACAGTAGCACTTGCCTAACTCTCCCTTTTTTTCTTCTTTAGGACTATTTCCTGACCCTGACATGATGGCATCTGGAGCCAAGCTACGCCAGGAGCAACCCCAGCCTCTCATTGCTCTCGTATTAGATGGCATGTCTGAGATAGAGCTGACTCCATCTAAATTTGGGCCTGTCCCACAAGGATCCCGCTGTCATATCATTGCCCACCTGAAAAGTCCAGTGACCTTATCCTGCACCACTTGGCTCCTGAATTCCCGGGTCTTCCTTTTATGCAGCATACTTTTTCCAACTTGCACTTTGTTCCAACGTTGCATCAGCTCATGCACCTCCAGTCACTCCAAGTGTTGAGAAGGGAGCCAGGCAGCAGTCAAAATGTCCTGCATGGGCACAGTTACGTCAACCACGGTTAACTGCCAGTCGCTTTCGAGAGGCCTGTTCTTCCTGGGAGGGAAGTGTGGACCCAGAGTCTGCAGCAAAGGCCCTCGCTGTCCAAATGATGAGAGGCTCCATAAAGCAAACTGCTGCAATGAAGCGGGGTCTCCTAATGGAGTCAGAGGTCCTGGCAAGTTATGCTGAAGTAATGCAAGTTAATGTGCTCCCTGCTGGATTTGTCATTCACCCAGAAGCACCACATCTCGGGGCAAGTCCAGATGGTAGGGTGTATGATCCTTCAGAGTCACCACCATTTGGACTTGTTGAAGTGAAGAGCACCACTAAACACGATGCTTCGCAGGTTGCTCACCTTAAGAGGGAGAATGGCTCTGTCAGCCTGAGGCGTTCACACCGTTACTACTGGCAGGTTCAGGGACAGTTAGCAGTAGCCGGCCTGGAGTGGTGTGACTTTGTCACAGACACACAGATAAGTTTGTCTGTTGAAAGAATTTGGCGAGATGATTCATTCATAATCAAAATGAAGGACAAATTAGACCTTCTCTACTACAACACATACATGAATGTTTACTTGGAATCACACTGAACTGTTTAGGACTCTCAATAGATGTCTGATGTAATTTACTGTGAATAATTTTAATTAATCTTTTGTTTTTACTCATTTTGTATTTTACATATTAACTAATTAATTAGTTGATTTTCATCTTTGCACAGTATAAAATCAAAACGTTGATGTTTATCGAACCAGTTCATGTTCATCTACCTGTCTACAGCATAACGCCTTGCTCATGGCACACAAGGCCCAAAATGATGATGCTCCCACTTACCTACTGACTGTGAAATGTGGTGAATTGATTCAATAAATCAGTTGTTTAATCAGTTGTTGGTTCATTTCGAGGAAAGTAAAGGATTCAAAGTAAGTTGACCATTATAATTTATTATGTGGTAACATAACTGACATGCATAACAGTACTGATCTGGGCACCAATTCATTTATTGACAAAGCATCTTATTGGAAGGTTAAATTTTCACACATTGTGATGGAATAATTACAGGTTACTTTGTGTTAGATTTCATTTCTGTTACACTGAACCACAACATTTATATATAAAAATATACAACATGTACATCTTTGAAAAAATGCTCATAACTACATTCAAATGTATAATTTTTGTTGGTTGCTGGGGCTGTTGATCCTCTCAGCAACTTATTCTTCATAGGACAAAGGTCTTTGAAAATTAACCATAACACAACAGTTGTGCCAGATCTGGTTGACAGTGCCCATCAGAGTGAGCGGTGCAGGTGAGTCCCAGATGTGGTTGGACTTAACTCTGCCTATTACCCTCTCAACTACTATCCTGAGACGGGCGATGGCTTGTGTTTTCTCGGTTTCCTCTCTTGTAAATTGAGCTGAACGCTTGAAGGGTGGAATGATGAGTTTTGCTTCAACATTAGAAAGTAGATCTTCAGTGAGAAAGCCTTTGTCAGCCATCACTCCGTTGCCTGGCTCAAGTAAGGGAAGGAGTCCACTGATCTTTGTTATCTCCTTGTCAGAGATGCTTCCAGTGCACAGGGGCGAGACAAACGTTACCAAACCATTGGGAGCGACTCCGATCAGTCCCTTCACAGTCGTCCTGTTTTTGTAGTGGGAGAACATTTCTGATTGCAATGTTAGTGAAGAGGCAGTCGCCACAGCAATTTCAGTGCAGTCCAGTATCACACGGACACTGGGACAGTGCATCTTAAATTTTACTGGCATGACAGACTGTACCTTGTCCATGCGCACCCAGAGAGGAAGTGACCCCAGTATCAGGAAGAGACAGTTGGCCCAGGTGATGGTGACTCGACTCACGGTGGCTACACTGACCTCAAACATGTCAGCAATGAGCTGCTCTTTCATCCCAACCGCTGCTCGCATAGAGTACATTAGAAACTCATCGATTAATGGCATCCTACGAGAGGGGCTGGGTGTGATGTCTGACTGACCTATCCTCTTTGCCTTGCTCCAGTAGGCCAATCGAGAAGCAGATGGTGCAATGGACTCCCAGAAGATCTTAAACACACGTTCAGATGGAAATTTTGTGTAAAATCATATCTGGTCGTCGGACGCACAATATCGGCTGAAGAGGGCAGGGGATGGTAAGGCTACCGCCTTCAGCTTGGCTTCCAAGTCCTGGATATAACCCACTGCCTCATCACGAACACCTACAGTGACTGAAAACAAAGACAGAAACTAATTCAGCCCTTCATTCCTACAGTGAGATAATACCTAAGTATTCAGTAGCTGTAATGTCATCTAATAATCTGTTATGATGATTGTTATTAAATATGAACTTTTAGCTCTCATCATCTTTTATCACAGGTATTGTGTTGTCTGGTTTTGTACTATGTGTCTTGTATATGGACCTGAGTCTGTAATCAAGTTTAACACCACACAGCATCACACAGCACAACATGACACATTCTGGCATACTCGAGGTAGAATCTTTCACCTGGTGGGGGCGGCGTTGCATAGTCGTGGTCAAGTTTCGCCACCTTCGTCGCTATTTCGTTGTTCTGGGCCGTCAAAGACAGCACAGACAGCCGCTTGTTGGATCTCTCATAAACAGACTCTCTTTTCAGATGAGTAAAGTTGTTCCAAGGGAAAAGACTGGGAACAGTCCCGGGTATTAAGCGGCTAACACTGCAGCCCAAGATGTAATCCTCAGACATGAAGTGTCTGCTACAGACATACGTGCTCCCCTTCTTAACGACGAAAATCGGCCCTTCCTCCCGCCGGATCGCCTGACTCCATTTGCTTCTAAGAATGAAAAGAAAGATACGGCTGTTTTTGGGCAGAGCAAGAACAGCCCGGTACACTGCAGAAACTTTTGTTTCTTGCTTCCGCCATTCTCCATAGAAAGCGGAAGTTGCTTTACACGTCGTCTACGTATTTCCGGTCAAAAAATGCAGAAGTGTGTAAAAGGTCTATGGTGTCAGCTTACAGAGACAGACAGGAGGTCTGCGTCACTGTGACGCTGAGCGTGAGGGTGGGCAAGTTCAACTTTCTGACAACAACGGGGATGTTTTGAAAACACCCCCATTTTCACAGGTAACTTAGCCTGTCCCCCCCGCCGCAGGAAATAATGGATTAATCCTGGAAAGCTGTTGATGTAGCACTTTTCTCCTTATGAAAGTAACACAGTGATTATTTGACCAATGAGAATTTGGTCGGACGAGAGCATAGCGACCAAATAATTGACCAGTCGACCAGGAGACCACAGCCCTATTATTTTTCTGATGCTTCTTGGTGAAAGTTTTGATGGCCGTCCACTTCTGGGCAGAGCTGCGCTCATGCTGAGTGCCCTCCATTTGTAAATGATTTGTCTTACAGTAGATGGAAGGAGCTGGAATCTTTTGGAGATGGTCTTGTAGCTTTCCTCAGACACCACCGTCTTCCTGGTGTCCTCGGATGTCTCCTTTCCTCTCAGCATTGTTGCTGTGTGTGCTTTACACCTTGGCATGACAGTGGTTTGGTTGGTTTCCTCTCTCTCTTTTAATCAGGGCTGCTCAAAACCTTTCCTAAGGACGTCTCATTGATTGTTCTGCTTCATTAAATACCTGAGCACCCACATGTGTTTCATCTGAGTTACCTACTTGACTTTACTATTGCAGCTGTGGTTCACTAACTTTTGCACGTACTCTGATTTCATGTTTCACGTACTCTGCTGGCTGCTCACACAGCTGGCTAAAAACAAGTACACGGTACATGTTGATGAACATAAACCTGACATTTCATATAGAAAAACTGCTGATGATAAAATAAGAAAATCAGTAAAACAACAGAAAAATCTAAACTGCTCAAGCAGCACTGTGTTGTTACAGATATACTCTGCAGGATTTCCCTATAAAACAATGTACAGACTCATCATCATCCTCACTGTGACCTCGTCACATGTCCACGTTTGGTCATGGACTTTCCACGTCCACATATGACGTCCAAGGTACCCTGGGTGTGTTGGTTGTTGACGTTCTGGGACGCCGTGTCAACTTCAGCCTGTTACATGCATTGTCTGTTTTCAAAATACACTTCTGTTTTCACAGGAAATGTACATTTTGCATACAGTCTCTTTCAAAATAAAAGCACTACGTCGGTACAACACCACCAACTGATGTTTTTTTCCTTCAACAACACACATGTGGTTACGTTTAGGAAAAAAAAGAACAGGGTTTGGCTTTACAGTCTTGAGGTGCATAATGAACTGGGCTTACAGTAATGTGTAGGGCAGCCTCAAGTGCAACATATAAACATCCCCTTTTATTGTGAATACAATACTAAGCTAATAAAATAATTATTGTGAGATTCTATCCCTTTAACATCATGTGTTGATAATCGCGTCACGTCTCGCGCTTCAAGTCGTAGTTGACTTTTTAAATATTTAACCATTTAACCTCCACAGAGTGCTCTGTGCCTACACATAACCATTATGGAAATGCCATTCTGCTCGGAGCAGATATTCACCACCAAGATAAGCAGGTGTGCTCTGACTAACTCACGAGTCATTCCTGGTCTTCTCCTCTGTACAGTGAGTGTAAAGCTAAATGAAGTTTCATGCAGCTCTGCATATTCCTGAGGTCTGTTAGTGTCCAGTGTTGTTTTAATGCAAGGTGAGCAGAGCAGTGGGGGCGTACGCCTGATTTAACTCCTCAGAGCCTAATGGACGGAGGAGCCCTGAGAGTGCAGCTGCACACGCTTAGAAAGCTTAATCAGCCGTGAGTCCCTGCGTGCTTCATCCCACGCAAAGTCCTCCTCATGCTAAAGGAACATTTCCACACACAGCTCACCTTGTTCCCAGCGTATCGCACAACGACGACTACAGCGGATGTTTCCAGGTCAACGGTGACGTCACCAACAACAGGGGTCAGTCTGCTGTGAGCAGGGATAGATTACTGAATGAGGTCCAAGGGATCAGGGGCCACTGGAGCCTCTGTTTAAAGTGCATGCTTACTGTCGCAAAGATGACAAAGAGTCACAAAACAACCAATAGCAGAATCAAAACAACTGCTAATCAGCAACAATGACAAGAAGCACTCCAAAAAGCCTCAAAACTACAATAAAGAGATAGAAAAAGACTGCAAAGAGATGAAGAGTGACCACAAAGAGACACAAAACAACAAGAAGACACAAAGGATGCATCAAGATACAAAACCACTACAAGAGACGCAGTAAAACTGCAAATAGTCACAAAGCGACCACAAAGACAAATCAGACACAAAGAGACACAAAATGAAAACATTAAAAAAAAACAACCACAAAGAGACCCCAAACGACTGCAAAGAAACACAAAGCGACCACAAAGAGACACAAAGCGACAACAGAGACACAAAGCGACCAAAAGAGACACAAAACGACCACAAAGAGACACAAAGTGACCACAAAGAGACACAAAGTAACAACAGAGACACAAAGTGACCACAAAGAGACACAAAGCGACCACAAAGAGACACAAAGTGACCACTAAGAGACACAAAGCGACCACAAAGAAACACAAAGCGACCACAAAGAGACACAAAGCGACCACAAAGAAACACAAAGCGACCACAAAGAGACACAAAGCGACCATAAAGAAACACAAAGCGACCACAAAGAGACACAAAGCGACCAAAAGAGACACAAAACAACCACAAAGAAACACAAAGTGACCACAAAGAGACACAAAGCGACAACAGAGACACAAAGCGACCAAAAGAGACACAAAACGACCACAAAGAGACACAAAGTGACCACAAAGAGACACAAAGTAACAACAGAGACACAAAGCGACCACAAAGAGACACAAAGTGACCACAAAGAGACACAAAGAGACCAAAAGAGACACAAAACGACCAAAAGAGACACAAAACAACCACAAAGAGACACAAAGTGACCACAAAGAGACACAAAGTAACAACAGAGACACAAAGTGACCACAAAGAGACACAAAGCGACCACAAAGAGACACAAAGTGACCACTAAGAGACACAAAGCGACCACAAAGAAACACAAAGCGACCACAAAGAGACACAAAGCGACCAAAAGAGACACAAAACAACCACAAAGAAACACAAAGTGACCACAAAGAGACACAAAGCGTCCATAAAGAAACACAAAGCGACCACAAAGAGACACAAAGCGACCAAAAGAGACACAAAACAACCACAAAGAAACACAAAGCGACCACAAAGAGACACAAAGCGACCATAAAGAAACACAAAGCGACCACAAAGAGACACAAAGCGACCAAAAGAGACACAAAGCGACCATAAAGAAACACAAAGCGACCACAAAGAGACACAAAGCGACCATAAAGAAACACAAAACAACCACAAAGAAACACAAAGTGACCACAAAGAGACACAAAGCGACCACAAAGAGACACAAAGCGACCACAAAGAGTAACAAAGCGACCACAAAGAGACACAAAGCGACCAAAAGAGACACAAAACAACCACAAAGAAACACAAAGCGACCACAAAGAGACACAAAGCGACCATAAAGAAACACAAAGCGACCACAAAGAGACACAAAGCGACCACAAAGAGACACAAAGCGACCATAAAGAAACACAAAGCGACCACAAAGAGACACAAAGCGACCACAAAGAGACACAAAGCGACCAAAAGAGACACAAAACAACCACAAAGAAACACAAAGTGACCACAAAGAGACACAAAGCGACCATAAAGAAACACAAAGCGACCACAAAGAGACACAAAGCGACCACAAAGAGACACAAAGCGACCATAAAGAAACACAAAGCGACCACAAAGAGACACAAAGCGACCAAAAGAGACACAAAACAACCACAAAGAAACACAAAGTGACCACAAAGAGACACAAAGCGACCATAAAGAAACACAAAGCGACCACAAAGAGACACAAAGCGACCACAAAGAGACACAAAGCGACCATAAAGAAACACAAAGCGACCACAAAGAGACACAAAGTGACCACAAAGAGACACAAAGCGACCACAAAGAGACACAAAGCGACCAAAAGAGACACAAAACAACCACAAAGAAACACAAAGCGACCACAAAGAGACACAAAGCGACCATAAAGAAACACAAAGCGACCACAAAGAGACACAAAGCGACCAAAAGAGACACAAAACAACCACAAAGAAACACAAAGCGACCACAAAGAGACACAAAGCGACCATAAAGAAACACAAAGCGACCACAAAGAGACACAAAGCGACCACAAAGAGACACAAAGCGACCACAAAGAGACACAAAGCGACCACAAAGAGACACAAAGTGACCACAAAGAGACACAAAGCGACCACAAAGAGACACAAAGCGACCAAAAGAGACACAAAACAACCACAAAGAAACACAAAGTGACCACAAAGAGACACAAAGCGACCATAAAGAAACACAAAGCGACCACAAAGAGACACAAAGCGACCACAAAGAGACACAAAGCGACCACAAAGAAACACAAAGCGACCACAAAGAGACACAAAGCGACCACAAAGAGACACAAAGCGACCACAAAGAGACACAAAGCGACCACAAAGAGACACAAAGCGACCAAAAGAGACACAAAACAACCACAAAGAAACACAAAGTGACCACAAAGAGACACAAATTCACATTAAATTCACCAGTGATCCTCCTTCAGATCACTGCGGAGGTTATTTGAGATAAAACATAGTTAATAAAATGATCTGATTATAAGACGAGAAGATGAAGAAATATTCCACACCATCCACACTGGCCTTTTGTATGAATAATAAACACAGGAACATGCTGAAGGACAGCCCTCCCTGTTTTAAACTCCCCTCTCCTCCACCTCGGCCTCTCCTGGACGCCACATCAATAAATCATCCAATAATGTGATGAATAATTTGTGACTAATTCTGCACTGCAAAGTTCTCTTGACCTGAACTCTCCACCTCACATGCTCATCTTCCTCTTAGCCCGAGAACGCCGTCTCCATCCGCACAGAGTCACAGACAAACTGTGGTGCAGGTTCTGTCTCATCTGTGGTCGCAGATTTATCTCCACAGACCGACCACTGCAGCAGGAACGTCACCAACAGCTGATCAAACTCTGGAAAACAAACACCAGCACCAGACATCAAAAAGTGGAGATCCAGACATAAAGATGTCGGAGACATGAAGGGAGGGACGGCGCTGCCAGCAGTGACAGCTTCATGCTGCATTCAGGTCATGTGGGAGTTCCAACTGTCGGGAAAACCTGACAGCTCAAAGACATGCGAGTCCTCGTGTGTTTGAATGTGAAGCTGGGAGCGGTCGGACACAATGACACTGAAGTTTGACTGCAGACTTAATGACTATTATTCTGCCTCTTCACAGTCGTCACACGTTTGACTTCATGGCGAACAGATTTAAATGATCTACTAACGGAACAGTGGTCGTGTTCAGCCGTGGCCTCAGAGCAGCTTCGAACCTCAAACATTCTCAAGAAGTGAAGTTTTCTTGTTTAAAGACTTGATCTTTTGAGCCTGGGCTCAGCAGGGTCAGCCTCGCCGCCAGAATAAAATGATGTCAATGTACATTTCTGCAAACCATGGATTTGTTCTGCGTTAGGTCCAGAATCAGCTCAGCTCCAGGATCACAAGGAGCCAGGTCAAAGGTCAGAGGTCACAGTTCCCTGACAGAGATGGATGGAGCTAATGAATACATGCTGAATCAGCAAAAATGAATATTTGGAGCCTCGACAGCTGAGCACTGTAAAAATGACTACACTCAGAAATCAGCAGGTTGGTATCCATGCACTGAATATGAAGCCACAGCCACTCAGCATTATTACATTAGTCTGTTTTATTACTAACAAATACATGTGTACTTTCTGGTGTTGTACTTCATCAATATGGAACACATTTTGCATAATGTATTTGTTCACTAATGGTACTTTATCAGTGTTGTGCTGCATCATATCTCAGCATGCTGTATGAAGGAACAAGCTGTCAAATGCAAACAGTAAAAAAAAACCATTCACCTCTGAGATGAAGTAAAGTTATACTGTGTCAAGGTTGTACCTAAATATTTCTTTATCGTGTTTTCTCCACCAGCAGGGTTCACCAGCTGACACTTCATCAAGCTGTCCTCACTGGAGAGCCACTCATGAGGGAACTTCATTACATTTTCTCCACTGGAGGAGCACCGTCGAGGGCCCTTTGTTACGTTTTCTCTACTGACATGGGACCCTAACAGGCACTTCATCAGGTTTTATTTATATATTTAACATGCATGCACCAAGAGTGGCGTCAGTCTGAACATGTAACTCTTGGAAAGAAGACTATTTCCCAACATGACAAACTAGTCTTTGTTTTAATAGCTTGTAGTCTGCAGCCCCGTCTCCACCAAACCCTTTCAGTCCAGCACCTCTGGAACCAGCAGTAAGCCTTCAGACATGGTACCTAGACCCTCGGTGTGTTCAGACAGTCCTCTTAAATGTGGGCGGGGTTGTTGTCACTCACTGCTCCGTCCAGCACTCGCTGTATTTCCTCATCAGCGGTGACACAGATGGAAGTCTGCACCTGGTTTATCGTCCACAGAACGAGGCTGCACGCCCACATTTTCACAACAAAATAGAACAGGCTGCAGTGAGAGTCTCTCTCCATGGGATATTTAAAAATAGCAGCTTTGTGCATTTAGTCCTTCTCAGGCAAGCTCAGGGGTTTAGTGTTGCTGTAGCCCACAGGAAGTGAGGATTAGAATATATGACCTTCACATAATCCGCTCCAAATTCATCTATATTTTTAAAGTCATTACTAAAAGTGTGTGTCATATAAAAACTAAAGTGATGGTCAAAGTTGTCACAGTGAAATTTAAGGTGTGCTGATGGATTCACGTCATCAACTCATGCATTGAGTAACATTACAAGTTAACGTTCCACCTTAAAAGTTGCCGGCAGTCGGCCCAGTGAATGAAGTTATTTTTTTCTCTTTCATTTTATAGTTGTAGTTTACTGATGTATGAACAGAGGTTACATAAAACCAGAGTGAGCGTCCTCTACTGACCAATCAGACTGCAGGGTTTCTAGCTCCACCTTTTAGTACCAGATCTGTGTGCTAGGTACCCCAACAGAGGGGGGACCAAACATGGGGACGCTAAGGAACGCTTCTGTTGGGACCATCCACAACTTTCACTGTGGAGACAGAAACTAAGCGACTGAACTGAACTGAACTGAACCATACGGGGCTCAACAGTCTCTGGAGCAGAGCTCACAGTCTGAACGTGTCCTTTTTTATTTTATAGACAGAAAGAATAAAACCTCACAGCTGAAAGTTGTTTGAGTTGTGAGGACTCTACAGCTTATTGAATTCTTCACTGATGTGACTCCGTGTCTTTGTGTGTGCTGTAATAGAGGCGTTGCAGCTCTACCTGCAGCTCTCAGGTCAGCCTGTAACGGTGTTAATTACTGTCCTCACTCTGTCATTCTGTTTCATGTCGGCTCATTAACCTGCTTCAAACTGTCTGTTTATCGACACCTTCTGCTGCCGTCGTCTTCCACGCTGCTCGCTCCTGCTTTGCTCTCTGCTTCAACTCGTTCTTTGTTTCTGTTCTTTTTTTTCTGTTTGTGTTTCATCCCCCCATCTGTCTCCCTCCTCTCTGTCCTCCTTCCCTTTTTGTTTGGACAGTCTTATTTAGTCTTCGATATGAAATGAGAAAACAGAAAACAACTCAGTGCTGCGTCTTCCTCCCGTCGCCCACTTCCAATCTTAGATCTTGCATTTTGTCTCTCTTTCAACTTAAATCTCTTCCTCACACTCGTTCTTTTGTCCTTTTTCTGACACTGTTTGTCTTTCTCTCCCTCCCTCGTCCATCCAGCTGTCTCTATCTCTGCGCTCTGTGCTCTCTGCCGTCTCTGTCTTTGTGAATCATGGAGATACTTCAGTGGTAGCAGAGCTCTGAGAGCCTCCAGGAAGCCATTAGTCTTCTTTTACACTCCACCAAACATTCAGTTAATTTTTCAACCGTGACTCTTCACTGGTTGGATTTTGGAAGACAAAAACTTTCTGACATATTGCTGCCCTCGACGCCCCCAAACTGCTCCTCAATCAATTAACCAGACATTCCTCCACAGACACAGAGCTCCATGTGGAGACACGAGCCTCACAAGACATTATTCATGTATACAAATGTTTTACAAGTAACAAATTTCATCACTGCTGCACAACCCTTGTAATTCTGATAGGAGGCAAATTTGCTGCCTGATTTTTTAGCGAGACAACATAATGCAGAGACGTTGGAAAGTAGGCTGTCTGACAGATGAAGGTAATCTGTGTAAATGTGGAAGTTCTTCTTCAGTCTCAACAAGCTGATGTGAAGTTATTACGACTCAGTCTGAGGGAAATATTTAGTGCTTTCACTGCTGATCATTTAACTACGTAAATCTGAAGCTCAGTCGCAACCACGAGTTTCACTTTAGATACTTTAAACACTTTTTATGGTTCAAGCCTGTTTTTTAAATTCAGAAATGTTTTATTCAAGGATTCAAGGATCTTTTATTGTCATTCACATCACATTCACATGCAATGGAACGAAATTTCAATTCTTGGGTCCTGGTATAGCTCATGTACATCAAATTCCCGTTGAAATGTTACATCCTAGACACATCAAACTTTCCTCCAGGTGCTCTGACATGTTCTCCCTGTGTCAGCGTGGGTTTCCTCCAGGTGCTCTGACATGTTCTCCCTGTGTCAGCGTGGGTTTCCTCCAGGTGCTCTGACATGTTCTCCCTGTGTCAGTGTGGGTTTCCTCCAGGTGCTCTGACATGTTCTCCCTGTGTCAGCGTGGGTTTCCTCCAGGTGCTCTGACATGTTCTCCCTGTGTCAGTGTGGGTTTCCTCCAGGTGCTCCAGCTTCCTCCCACAGTCCAAAGACATGCAGGTTAATTGGTGACTCTAAATTGTCCGTAGGTGTGAATGTGAGTGTGAATGGTTGTCTGTCTCTATGTGTCAGCCCTGTGATAGTCTGGTGACCTGTCCAGGGTGAACTCTGCCTCTCACCCAGTGTCAGTGTCATTAGAAGTCTAAGTGGACGCTATATTCAGAATATTTTCATTGCTTGCCGTCAGACGGCTTTTTCTAACGGGAACTAAAGCTGTTATACCGCTTTCTTCAAAGTCACCAGACTCCATTCATAAAAAGGTAATTTTACCTCACAGAACACCGGAGCTGATGGTCTACTGCTGCCTCCATCAGATAGTTTGTTGGTGTTTTAAAGGATTAGTTTGGATTTAGCAAAGTTACACAGCTCCTGCTTCTTTAAACTGTGGGTGTGGTGATCACTAGCTGCTGTAGGTAACACACTGAGTGTGGATTGGTACCTCACCTAACCCCACCTCAAAAAATCCCTAAACTATCGCTTAAAGCAGGATGGAGTACTTTCACATTGTTGCATTCCTACTTTTAATCAAGTAACAGATCTAAATGCTTCTTATCCACCAGAGATAATTAAATAAATACATAAAGTATGAGGATATTGGAGTGATGATACACTGATGACACTGCAGGACATTAAACAGAAGAACTGTGAACACAGGAAAATTCAAAAAGGGTCACTCCTCTGAAGACATTTGAGCCCACAGAGCTGAAACACTAGAGTGCTGCTTCGCTTTTCTTATTTTAGCAGAAAGACTCTTTGAAGTCTGGCTTGATTTAGAAATCTAAAAACCTTCAGCTATGTGTGTGTGTGTGTGTGTGTGTGTGTGTGTGTGTGTGTGTGTGTGAGGCGACTGATCGTCAAACACTCTGCAGGAGAAGAAACGAGTGCAAACGAGGCCGATGTCGGAGCGACGGACAGCAGATTGTTTTGTTGTTTGGCTGTTTTGTTCTCACCCTGATTAAAGAGCTGTGCTTCTGTTAAAATAGATCCAGACGTTTTATTTTGGGAGGCGGTCGTCAAATCTGTGACGGGAAACACAAGTTCATCTGCGAGGAGAAACAGCTGTGTGTGTGTACGTTTCCAAGTAGTGTCCTCAGGCACAGCTCTGAGTGTAACCATCTCATCCTGCTGCCTCAGAGGGACGTGATGCACTTATTACATTGATCAGCTGCAACACTATGAACACATTAATGTGTCAATAATTATTACACAATAATATAATATGTATGATTCTGAGATGGGTCGTTCAGTGCGCTTTTACCTCAGGAAAAGATCTGAGCACTTCCTCCACCTCTGCTCCGTGTGCCTCAGGTTCAGTCATTATGAAAACTGAGGAGTTGGCGGAAAAACAGCTGATGGATCTCACACACACACACACACACACACAGAGTCATGCATCATTTGCCAAAACACACACACACACACACAGTCACACACTGCCAAGAAATAAAACAAATGAGAAAGAAACACTCACACACACATCTTGGCACCATGCATGCTCACAGATGCTCATACCAATACACATGTATGCACACACACACACACACACACACACACTTTGATGTGCTGAACGCTTGTGTCATGTGTATCCAGTGGTACAGTAGCAGGCCAGGGTAATTGTCCCATTTACAGACACACTCTGGAGACAAGACAGACCTGCTGCCAACACACACACACACACACACACACACACACACACACACTGAGCTGCACAGTCACTACATTGTGGAGGAACAAGGCGGCTCAAACATTTACAGAGTCAGATGAGAAGACGAGGTTCAGGACGTGTCTGAGCACAAAACAACTTACAATGAAGAGTGTGCGTCAGTGTTGGACTGTCAGACTGTTTTTTACTTGAGGTTTCAGTCTCACTCTTTGCTGCACATTCTGCCCAGATTAGTGAAAACACAAATAGCTAATCCAGCAGTCCCTTTCCTCTAGCGCCACCACCAGGATAGACTGTACATTTGTTTCCATTCTAAGAAAATCTGAACCTTCAGGATGTTTCGTTCTGTGCAGCACCGTCATGTCGTGGTTGTGATGACTGCTGCAGCCTGCAGGGGGCGTCAGCAGGACTTGAGTCGAAAAACCCGTCTTTTCTTTATTCTTCAGCTCTCTGCGCTCATTAGCTCTGTGTTCGTTTGCATAACACTGTGCAGTGACTTCAGTCAGCTGTCTGGAAAAACGATTTCAGTACGGTAGAGTTTGGATTAATTAAGGGTTTAAAAAGTGTCAGCTGAAGTGAATGTAAACAAAACAGCAGCATTCAAACAGCAGTGAGATGTTGAAATGAGTCTCTGTGTGTCTCTCTGCAGAAGCTCTGTGCTTTGCCAAACCTCTCCACCTGAACTGAGTGTAGTTTCTGGCTGTCAGTCAGACGGAGCTGCTGCAGAGTCTCTGCTGGTTAACGCCAGACTGCGAGCAGGAAACCTGACACCTGCCCGACAACATGATGGAGAGCATGAATGAAAACAGATGATGGTGAAAAATAATCAGGGAAGTTCTTGGCTGCAAAAGCTCAGTTTCACACTGGAGTTTGGTCTGACTCTGGAGTCACTGATGGAGGGTTGCTCGGCTCCAGAGGGAATGATGTCGGTTTGGACTCACCATGTTGATCCACACTAAAATATCCCAACAACTATTATCAGATGGAGAGACTGCACGGATGTATCAGACCTCAAGATGGCGCCTCTTCAGTCCACTGGAATTGCTCACATGGTGCACATCTCTAAAAAGTTTCTAGTTTCCATATGTGGCCTACTGCAGTAGTGTTATTCACAGGGGCCCCACCCTTTAGGGCCCACGTCACGATGACATCATGTTATCAGCTGGAGGTGCAGCTGCCTCTCCCCCACAGGGCTGTAGGCTCCATAGGAGTGTTAACATGTGTTTGTCTTGTTGTGTTATTGGGAGCCAGAATAGAAGGAGTCATGGCTCAAAACCAGCCGCCACTGCCCGTCAACAAAAACAAAGACAACTATGGTTAAATGTGATAAGACCAAAGGACTGGACGGAGGCCATCATCAAAAATGCTCACATGTGCAGCGCACACTTCATATCAGGTTAGGGAAAAAGTATTTCCTGTTGTAGGGATGAATAAGGTTATGTGTATTAAGGGTTATCATGTCCACCTCATCAGAAACTGGGGAGGGATTAAGAGGAAGATTGGATTTCTCTGCAACGCTAACTTTTTAGCACATTAGCTAACGTTAGCTTCCATAGCAAAACAAACATGTGTGGTCCTCCTTTGTAAGATTGGCTTCCTGTGACATCATCCATCCACTGAGTGAGAGCATACGGGTCGGCCAGTCTGGTCCCGTTGGTCAGTGTTTACTTATTCAAGTAACACTGGCGGTCCCGGAGAGTGAGTGACCTGACATGGTGCGTTGGTAAATTCAGTCTGACGCTCTACACTAAAATGAGAGCCCTGTTGGTGGAAGAAACGCAGCGTTATATTTCTACATGAATGAACCAATGGTTAAGTTAATCACACATTCACTCCGCTCGGCGCTCTGCTGCTCCGTCTCCACAGACAGAGTGTCCAGAGTGCGCTCTGCCACTCTGAGAGTGCGCTGCTCTGGATAACCCAACGCTACATTCACACAGCGCTCCCAATTTATCAACGCTCCAGTTTGTGTCAGAGTGCGCTCCCACACTCACAATGAGTGTTTCTGAACGCACCACTCACATCATCTTCCTCCATCGTCTAAAACAAGACAACACAACTTGTTAGCTAGCGCTAGCTAATGTCTGTGGAGAACTGTTTTGCCTCCAGCTAAGCCCCGCCCACCAACAAACATCACTCTGTTCAGTAAAGAGTCCGTCACTAAACTCAGCTGGAGCAGAGTGAGAAGAGAAAGAAAGCAAACAGACTTTTCAAAAAAAAAAAAAAAAACTTTATAAAACGTTATATACTTTAAACTTGAGGCAAACGCTCTGAACATCTCTCTGTGACCCATCAGAGGTTAAACTGATATTCATCATCTCATCTGCAGAAGAACAAGATGCCTCAAACATTTACGGTGTAGTAACTGTACAACTGTGTGTGTGTGTGTGTGTGTGTCCCATAGGTATGAAAGGTGCTGCTGTCAGCTGCCTTTGCTGCTCCTCTGGTAATAGATATGACCCTTTGTGTGTGTGCATGTGTGTGTGTGTGTGTGTGTGTGTGCATTGCTAAAAGCGAATTCACACCTCTGCTGTGTGATCTGAGGTGTGAAAGTGGAAACACTCGTACATCAAGATGACCAGGTGACACATTAATACAGTGAAACCACGACAACAGCTGCTGGAAACTGACTGTATTTACACATCAAACCACAAATATGAAATAATATATTTACATTACAAAGTGCTTCATGTGATATTCAGTGTGTCCAATGTACACATGCAAATGAATATCAAACTGAACCTTCAGCAGGAAAAAAACAGCCTAAATGTTTTTTGATTTCAGCTGCTCTTTGGCTGCAACCATCACTTCTATTTTTACATGTATTACATTTTTATTAAGTTATTGTTCTCTTTGCTAAATGTAGTTTGGCTTACACACACACACACACACACACACACACACACACACACACACACACACACACAGTACAAGCGAGTTAAGTAGTTTGTCTGTAGCTCAGCAGAATCCGCAGGGAGCAGAGTCTGACTCACACAAACAGGAGGCAATTACATTAATGATCGTCTATAAAACAATAATAATGCAGCGTATATTGTTATGAGATTATGCAGGGAACACCTCTGAGGAGACTGATCTCACAGTGACTTCATTAAATATTTATAGGGAAAGAAACTGTTGTAACTTCATGATAAAATATCACAGCAATAAGAAGCAAAAGGACCAAAAAGACATCTCATCTCTCTTCATCTCAGATTTCCCAAATCAATCAAATTCATCCCAAATAAAATGTAAACTACGTCACTTCCACTTCCACAATGCTCTCAGTCCTGATGTATGATGGTCAGTGTGTGGAATGAGTTGCTAAAATAAGGATTTAAAATGACAACCATCTCCCCCCACGACCGAGGGTTACATGTGGTTTCATGGCCAAACTCCTAACTGTCATGTTAACAGTGCTACCTGGCTGATGTGTAGCAGGTGTGTTCACCACCACATAACCTCTGCTCACTGTCTGGAGTTTCCCTTTCACACACGAGGCACACAACAGGAGACTCTCCGTGGCAGACGTGTTCTCACCTACTGGAAATACTCCATTTGGTTTAGGTGAGTGGCGGCGCCTGTCAGAGTCCTGCATGAGTCTATTTTTGAAGACCTGCACCCACCCATATCCATAAAGCTCGGCACCAGAACCGACCCGTGATTAAAGACACACAGGCTACAGTCACTCACATTAAGCTGGGTTCTCTGTTCTTGAAGTACAAATGCTCCCTGTCCTGCCTTTAAAACACATCCTCATGCTCCCCAGGTGAGGACTGGCCTGCCTTGGTCCATAAATCAAACACACCCACACTTCACTCTGTGTCAGTTAGGTTGTATCTGACTATAGCCCCTTTTACACTGCCAAGCTGCGAGCGTTTAGACACACAGAGCCGGATTGGCGAGTTGATCCGAGGTGCCCAATTTTCCTCCTCGTAGGGTAGACATATTGGTGGAACCTTTTTGGTTTAAACAAACCGAGGTGGCCTTCTGCAACAGGAGGAGCTGTTGATGACTTGTGGGAGTGGGAATTGTGCGCCCTCCTTGTCCTCGCAAACGAAGAGGCCATTAACCGTCAGATGACGGGGACGGTGAAGAACGGGCCGACTTATGAGAGAATCACCGAAGGACTGACCAGCCGCGGCTTCCCTCCCACGTCACTGTTTACGTCACACGCTGAGCTACACGTTTTGTTACTTGCTCACGCCCCCCATTGCCCCGAAAAAGGCACATTCTGTATAAACAAAAGTAGGTAGGCGGCTGCCAATGCTGAAAAAAGACTGATTGGGCTTTCCTGCAAATTTGCACAACTCCTGTTTAAAAAGGGCTTCTGTGTGACAATATGAGATCCCAGACTCAGACTGAAAGCATTTCCTGTGTAGTTTGTATGTAGTTAAACTACTTTCTTTAAAATACTTTTACTCTGACAAGCTCAACACTTGTTGGAGGCAGTTGAGATAATTTAACTACTTCTCATAGTGAAGAAGCCAGTGTGGTAACACACAGAAAGTCTCAGACAAAATGTTCGTACTCATGTAAGCATTTTGTCAACCTTACACCTTCATCGACACAACACCAATCTACGGCTTTTTAAAGCACAGTAGCACTTTGAGCTAACATGCTAACATGCTCACAATGACAATGCTGATATGCTGATGTTCAGCAGATATAACGATGATACCGTGTTCACTTTCTCAGCTGAAGGAATTCTGTCAAGAACCAAAATATTGGACACGTTAAAATGTTTACGTCATGGTGGTGTTAGATGAGAAGTCATGAGTTATTAGGGTGCATCCTGAGCAAAACATCAGTGGGCAGATCACATTTAGCTGTTAAGACATTTCAGTCTGGATTAAAGTGTTGGACTGACAGACTGATATCCAAATAATCTAAAATATAAAAACAGATAAATAGTAATATATTGTGAAGATGTGCTGTGTGTATGTACTTTCAGTATTACAAAAATGGCTGGGTGACAGTATGTTAAATGTGCACTGTACTCAGGTATCTCTGTAATACGTTTTCTTTTCTGTACGAAATTTTTTTTCGTACAGAAAACATTAAAGTCTGCCTTTAATGTAAGGCTGTGCTATTAATTGTCTGGTGATCGCGATTACGATTTTGAGGTCAAACGATTTCAAAATAATGAAATCGAGGGTAAACGATTTTTGGTCACGGACACCTGGAGATGTTATTTTGTCTGCAGAAATGACATGCCGTCATGTAAACAATATAAGTCATCACCTGCGCTGCATAATCGTTTGCATAATCGTGATTTCAATTTTGACCAAAATAATCGTGATTATGATTTTTTCCATGATCGAGCAGCTCTACTTTAATGTGTAATGCTATCACATGATGAATACTGTAGCATTTTCTTTGTATATCTGACAACACACCGAAGCTCAGTGTGTGGATGTGAAGGGACGGTGTGTGTTTCCTGATGCAACAGCACTGAGCTCCGTCCTCTGAGAGTTGTGTTAACACTGAGGTTAATAAGCGTCGACCTTTATGTTAAAGAAAATGCTCTGAAAGTTAATCTCCTCTTCACCCTCTGACCCCAGAATAGCAGAAACCCTGAGCTCAGTGTGGAGCGTTCAGTCTCGCTCATGACGTCTACATGCAAAAAATATCCAGGGTTTTGCCAATATTCAGAGAAAAGACAGCAGTCCCAGTAAGCTGGTCACATTGCTGATGAAACGAATATTAATTTTAATTTTTAATTTAATTTTTTAATTTTATATACTTTATTAATCCCTGAGGGGAAATTCAATTTTTTCACTCTGTTGTCAATTACACACAGGTCTGAACACACACATGCACAAACGGGACCTATACATGCACTAAGTGGAGAGATGTCAGAGTGGGCTGCCCACAACAGGCGCTCTGAGCGGTTGGGGGGTTCGGTGCCTTGCTCAGGGGCACCTCGGCAGTGCCCAGGAGGTGAACTGGCACCTCTCCAGCTACCAGTCCACGCTCCATATTTTGGTCCGGACGGGGACTTGAACAGGCGACCCTCCGGTTCCCAACCCAAGTCGCTATGGACTGAGCTACTGCCGCCCCACTGATCTTTCACGTACAGCCATGCGCACTCTGATTAACGTGCCCTACACTGGCGTTTATGAGCAAATACCTGCACAACTAATGACGTTCACATCAGCCTCAGGGCGACCATTTATTCACTGCTAACTAATCTTTACATGCTAACATGCTAAGATAAGAAGGTAAACATTATACCTGCTTAGCATAAGAACGTTAGCAACGTCTTTGTAAGCATGTTAGCATATAGCGGTACCAAGCTAGGTGTCACTTTACAGATGCTTGATTCCATCTGCTACTGCTGTGTGAATGTGAATTCACTGGTTGACGGACATAAACAGCTGGTGGAGCTAATTCTCTAGTTGGTGCCATTAAACAATGGCACAAGAGCTTGTCATGCTACTGCTGCTACTACAGTGGGGGAGATCAAGATATGATGGGAACCAGTCTTGCTTGTATTTATTTCACATGCAAAGACAATCGAGACAATCAATCCGCCAGGTTGGACCATGATGGTTATCAGATGAACAAGCACTTCCCTAACATTGGTGTTTTCCTGGTTCATCTCAAACTGAATTGTTGTGTGAATATTTGCTTATTGCAAAAACACAAAACAAACTGATAACATATGTGCCAGTACCAGGAAACAGTCTGTGCTAAAAGTGTGAGAAAATGGATCACAATCACTTCTCACTGATTCATTCCATTAGTTAATAAACTGATGCCTTTGTCCAAAGCGACTTACAATAAGGGTATTTAACCAGGTGGACAAAACCCCAAGAAGTACCAGAGTCATGCACGTACATAAACTGCAGCAAATATACTGAACTGCTTCAAGTGCAACATTGAAGCTCCATTTATATTCAGACTTTTTGCTCTCATGTGACCTACAGATCTGGGGCAGTATTCACAAAGCTTCCTAGTGCTAAGAGTGACGAAATTCTGAGAAAATTCTTAGAATTGTGGCGCTTTCTTAGAGTTTCCCCTTAAAGTCAAGACTAGGTCCTTGTAAAGATAAATGTTAGAACATCTTTGCCCCTAACAGAGTTTCTAAGATGCAGGGGGAAGGACTTTAAGAGACTTAGAAGTTTCTTAATCAGAGGAGAAAATGATGGAAACACAAAGAGGTTGAAGAAATAACTTCCAGTCTGACGTAGATGGCTTCTTTCACACCTCTTTCAATCCATCTTTCTTCCCTGGCCAAGATGTGGACATTGCTGTCCTCGAAGGAGTGTCCCTTCTCCTTTAGATGTAAATGGAAAGCTGAGTCTTGACCCGAGGAGCTGGCTCTCCTGCGCTGTACCATGCGCTTGTGGAGTGGTTGTTTTGTTTCATAACTGATGTCTTGAGATCTCTCCCCAGACGGCTTCACACCCATTCACACCTGGTCCCATCTAACTCTAACAACACACATGATGGATGGGTGGAGCAACAACTCACATGTGACCTTAACAACTCTGTAAGGGTCCACACGGAATTTAAAGCCTGTGACTCCACACCAGTCCTTCAGAACTGAAGAAGCCTCTTGGACAAGAGGTGAAACATCACCAAGAAATGCAAGCAAGTCCTGTTGCCCATGACAGAGGACTTCTGATTACCATGACCTGGATGACTGAGATGCCACCAGGACCTAGTTCAGGGTGTGGAGTAGTGGGGTAGTGTGTTGAACCTGGGTAGGTTAAAGACCAGCTGGGCTGCTGCATTCTCAAATAATTGTTATGAGAGGTCGGGTGGTAGATACAGGCTCATCGGTCAGGAGTAAGCTGCAGTAATCTAGGTGTAAATGACAAGAGCCTGGACCAGAACCTGCACCAACTCCTGGGCGGAGAATATCCTCCTGACTTTGTGGAGAATGAATCTGCTGAAGTGGGTTGGCACAAAGACAACTGGCCATCCAGTGTCACACCTTTGGGCCTTTTCCACTGTCACTTTTAGCCACGTGAGTATAGCCATGTCATGCCGATTTGCATCCCCATCCTCAGTTTAGATGCACCGTGCAACCCTGAGCTGCGCCAGGACCTTTTTGTAACTAACAGGAGACTTTTATTGTAAAGAACCTAGAGGACATTAAATGTGTGTTTTCGGGAACGAGGAAATATTTAAAGAACACTTCAACACCTGTCTGTGACCTCTCCGACCTTCCCGCCTCATTTTGCTGAACTGCTATACAAGGCTCACACAGATTTACAGAGGACACAGTTCAACTGTGAACGCTGCCACACGGTGAGAATGAAGATGACTGCAACCTTCCTGCTGCTGCTGCTGGTGGAGGTCTGTTCCGTCTCTACGGGCGATGCATCCAAATACCAACATCCTGATCTGCAAGACATCCATGCTGCGCTGAGAGAGATGACCGCCTCGCTTACTCAGAAGACTGAGACAAGACTGTTACAAAGACAGAATGAAGGTACAGTATTAAGTCAGGTAATGATGCATTAGGAACCTTTCTGACGGAGCCTTTAGTTTTACAGGGGTGTTCATATCATATCACAGCAGTTCATTTTCTTTATATTTAAAAATATATTTAAGCAATGTCCAAAGAAACTGATGGTGCAGTGGCATCAAACTCACTGAGTTATTTATCCTCTGTTTGTAGAACAAACAGCGAAGCTGAAAGAGCTGACGACTGAAGTGAACGAGCTAAGGCTACAGCTGCAAGGTAGTCTGTGGAAATCATCACTGGTCTCAATATTTCTAGATAGTAAATTTAACGTATATATTTTTGTGACACCTGTTCCATTGTTTGGCATAAAGTTGATTTTTTTTAATATACTTTATTATTTTTTTCACTCCGTTGTCATTAACACACATGCACAAACAGGACCTATACATGCACAAGTTTTCAGCCTGGAATGAAAGTGTGGGAGTGAATCAATATTTCGGAGGTCGGGGGAAGTGAATTCCAGAGTTGGGGAGCAGAGCGGCTGAATGCTCTGCCCCCATGGTAGTGAGGCGAACGGAGGGGACAGTGAGGTGAATAGAAGAAGAGGATCTGAGGGTCCGAGCACGTTTGGTGATAGGAAGGAGGTCAGAGAGGTACAGAGGGGCGAGGTTGTGGATGGTCTTGTAGCTCAGAAGTATAATCTTATAGTAGATGCGGTAGATGATGGGGAGCCAATGGAGCTGCTGTAAGGTGTCTTACGTCTTACATCTTAAGATGTCCGGAGGATGGGGTCGTAGTGATAATACGGGCGGCAGAATTCTGAACCATCTGCAGTTTATGGAGGATTTTCTGGGGGAGACCAAACAGGAGGGAGTTGCAGTAGTCAAGCCAGGAAGTGACAAGACTGTGAACCAGTATGGCAGCGGTGTGAGGCGTGAATAAGGGGCGTAGGCGGTTGATGTTGCGGAGATGAAAGTAGGCTGACCGGGTTATGTTGTTAATGTGGAGGATGACATCAGACTCTTTACCTGAAGGGAGGGGAGGATGGAAGAATTGTCGATTGATATGGTGAAACTGTGGGCTTTGGCTAGAGTGGATTTAGTGCCAATTAGTAACATTTCTGTTTTATAACTGTTAAATTTGAGAAAATTGCATGTGAACCAGGACTTTATTTCATGAAGGCAATCAGTAAGGAATGAGGGAGGGAGGGTGGAATCAGGTTTGGAGGAGATGTAGAGCTGGGTGTCATCCGCATAGCAATGGAAAATTAATGTGTTTTTTTTGGAAAATGTGACCAAGGGGGAGTAAGTAGATGATGAATAGGAGGGGCCCCAGGACAGAGCCCTGGGGCACACCTGTGGAGATTGGGAGGGGGTGTGAGGTAAATGATTTCAGCT